>CM076734.1:5213615-5484251 GCA_038501795.1 Pseudopleuronectes americanus | reverse complement strand
GCGTGTGTGGGTGGTTGGAGTTGGGGTGGGTGTTGCAGGGTGAGTGTGGGTGTGTGGGTGGTGGGGTGTGCGTGGATGGTGGAGGTGTGGTTGTGTGTGTGTGGGTGGTTGGTGGGTGGGGTGGGTTGTGGGAGTGTGTGTGGGTGGTGGAGTGTGGGTGTGGGGGGAGGAGGGTGGGTTGGGGTGTGGGTTTGCGGGTGGGTGGTGGGTGGTGGTTGGTGTGTGTGGTGTCGTGGGCGAGTGTGTGTGCGCGGAGTGTGGTGGGGTGGGGTGGTGTGTGGTGGGGTGAGTGGGGGTGGTGTGGTGGGAGTGTTGTGGTGTGGGTTGCGTGGGGGTTGGGGTGTGGTTTGGGTGAGTGTGAGGTTGTGTGGGGGTGGGTTGGGGGGTGTGTGGGGTAGGTGGGTGTGTGGGTTGGGTGGTGTGGGTGGTGGTAGTGTAGGGGTGGGTGTGGGGTGGGCGGGTGTGAGTGTGGGGGGGAGGGGGTGGGAGTGTTGGGGGTGAGTAGTGGGGTGTGGTGGGTGGGGGGTGGCGAGGGTGCGTGGTGGGTGTGGTGGGTGTGAGTGGGTTGGTTGGTGGGGGAGGTGGCGTGTGGTGGCGTGTGTGGTTGAGTGTGGGAGGGTGTTGGGCGGTGTGTGTGGGGGGAGGGGGGTGAGTGGGAGGGGTTGTGGGGTGAGGAGGGTGGTGAGGGGTTGGTGCGTTGGTGGGGGTCGTGGGGGGGTGTTGGGGTGGGGTTGTGGTGGAGGGTGTCGTGGGTGGGGTGTGGTGTTGGGCGGGTAGGGTCGGTGGGGTGTGGGGGGGGTGGCGGTGTGGGTGGGTGTTGGTGTGGTGGGTGTCGGGGCGGGGTGGGGGAGGTGGGGTGAGGTGGGGGTGGGGCGGGGGGGCGGGGTTGGGTGGGGTGTAGGGGTGTGTGGTGTGGGGCGGAGTGGGGGTGGTGTGGGTTGTGATGCGTGGTGTGCGCGTGGTGGCGGTGTGGGTGGTGTTGTGGGTGGGGGTGGGCGTGGTGGGTGAGGCGTGGGGGGTGGGGTCGGTGGGGGTGGGGGTGGGTGAGGGGTGGGGGGGTGGGTGGGTTGTGGGGAGTTGGTGTGTGTGGGGGTGTGTGTGCGTGCGTGGGTGGTGGGGGGGTCGGGTGTGTGGGTGGGGTGTGTGTGTGTGTGGGGTGGGTGGAGCGGGGGTGATTGGAGGGTGAGTGGGTGCGGGGTGTGGCGTGGTGGGGGGGTGTGCGGGAGTGCAGGGTGGTTGGTGGGAGGTGGTTGTGTTGGTGCGTGGTTGGTGGTTGGTGCTGTGCGTGTGTGTGGGGTGAGAGTTGGGGGTGGGGTGGGTGGGTGTCGTTGGTGCGGTGGTGTGGGGTGAGTGGGGTGTGGTGGGGGGGAGGTGTGCGGTGGTGGGTGCGGGGGTGTGGGTGGTGAGTGTTGTGGGGTGGGTGGTGGTCGGTGGTGGGGTGCTGGGGGTGGCGTGGGGAGGGGTGCGGGGTTGGCGGCGGGTGGGGGTGGTGTTGTGGGTGTGAGTGCGTGGGTGTGTGGTGGGGTTGGGGTTGTCGTAGGTGTGGGTGGGGTGTGGGTGACGTGGGGGTGTGCTGAGGGATGAGTGCATGGGAGTGTTTGTCGTGTGTGAGGTTGTGGGTGGGGGGGTGATGGGTTGCAGGGTGGGGGGTGTGGGTGGTGGCGTGAGGCTGTGGGTAGGGTGTTGTGTGTGGTGGCTGTGAGGTGGTGGTGGGGGAGCTGGGGTGGGGTGTATGGGGTGGGGTCGATGCGGGGGTGGGGGTGGGGTGGGTGTGGGTTCGGTGTGGGGTCGGGGGTGGTGGGGGGCGCGAGGGTGGGTTGTGGGGGTGGTGGTGGGCTGGGGTGGGTGGGGTGTGTGGGTGGGTCTGGGGGGTTGTGCCGGGGGTGGTGTGGGATGTGTGGTGTTGCGTGTGGGGGGTCGTGTGTGGGCGGGGGGTGGTGTGTTGGGGTTGGGTGGGGGGTGGCGAGAGGTGGGGTGGGTGGTGCGCTGGGGGGGTGTGTGTGTGTGTTGATTGTGTGGGTTGCGTGGGGCGGGTGTTGGTGTGTGGTGGGTGTTGTGGGGGTGGTGCGTGAGAGTGTGGGAGTGGGTGTGGTGTGTGGGGGTGTGGTGTGGGTGTGAGGGTGTGAGAGGGTGTGGTCGGGTTGGTGTTGAGTTGTGGGTGGTGGTGAGTTTAGCTGGTGGGGTGGGGTGGGGTGGTGGTTGGGATGGGTGTGGTGCGGTGCGTCTGCGGAGGGGGGGGGTGCGGGGTGGGGAGGGAGTGAGGTTTGGGGGGTGGGCGTGGTGGGGGTGTAGTTGATGGGGTGTGTGGGGGTGGGTTGTGTGTGGTAGGGTGGGTGTGGGGGTGTTGTGTGGGCGGGGTGGGGGTGTGGGTGTGGGGGTGGTCGTGGTGTGTGGGGGTGGGGTGGTGTGGAGTGTGTGTGGGGGCGGGTGGGGGGGTGTGTGGGTGTGTGTGTGTGGGGGTGGCGGAGCGTTGCTGGAGGTGGTGGTGGTAGGGGTGTGGGTGGGGGTGGGTGGTGTGGCGAGGGGTGGTGGCGTGGGTGTGGTGGGGGGTGGGGGTGGGTGGGGGGTGGTGGGTGGTGTGTGGGGTGCGGTGTGTTGGGTGGGTGTTGGGTGGTGGGGGTAGTGAGTGTGTTGGGTGTGAGGTGCGTGGTTCTGGCTGGGTGGGTCGAGGGATGGGGGTGGTCGTGGTGGGGTGTTGTAGCGGGTGGTGTGTGCGTGGTGTTGTGAGTGGTTGGGGTGGGTGTGGGGACGGGTGTGTGGGTGGAGGTGCGGGGTTGTTGGGGGAGTGTGTGGCTTGTGGGGGTGGGGGTGGGTGTGTGTGTGAGAGGTGGGGTGGGGGGGTTGGGGGGGGGGTGGGGGGGATGGGGGTTGGTGGTGGGTTAGATGTTTTTTTTTTTTATTTTTATTTTTTTTAATATTTTTTTTAATTTTTTATATTTTTTTTTATTTTTTAATTTTAATTAATTTTATTTGTTTATATATTTTTTTATTCGTTTATCTTTATTATATTCTTAATTTTTTATTTTTTATTTAATATTTTCTTTATTTAATTTTTTTTTTTTTTTTATTTTTTTTATTTTTTTTTTTTTGTTTTTTTTAATTTTTAATTTTTTTATTTTTGTTTTTTTTATTAATATTTTTTTTATTTTTTTTTATTTTTTTTTATTTTTAATTTTTTTTTTTTAATTTTTTTCTTTTTTTTATTTTTTTTTTTTTTTTTTTTATTTTTTTTTATTTTTTATTAATTTTTTTTTTTTAATTTTTTTTTTTATTTTTTTTTTATATTTTTTTTTTATTTTTTTTATTTTTTCTTAATTTTTTTTTAATTTAACTCAAACAGAAAAAGTCATTACATGTTACTGCTCTCAATAAAGTTTCTATGAAAGTTGAATTCAATGTACAGCTGCTACGAATGGCAAATTTATAGTGAAATAATGCAAGTTGAGGCAAAAGTCCACCAAGCATGCGTGTGATAAACATTCCGCATTCTCACTTCCTCTTACGTCTGACATCTTCTTTAGAATTCGTATGTTGTTCCTTGTAAGTAATCTATTGGTTTGTCATGTTGCAAACATGCAGGTGGTTGCACAGTATTCTCGAGATATGTTGCAATTTGTGTTGTCATACTTGTTCGCAAATGCCCAAGATATTAGAGAGAAATTTCAAACCTTTACGGTAAATAAAATAACCCAGAATGTTACATGGTGTAGTGACAGCGAAGATTAAATGCAAACCACTCAGGTACTGTAAAGAGATTAACACACATGCAATAAGTGTGGTTTGAAGAGAAAGTGTTTGACTGCTTTCTCCTAAGTAAATAATATTTTATGATCATAATGTCATAATAATAATGATCATAATGTCATCAATTATTATATATCAATTATTGGTGTGAACAAAAAACAACTGTTGGCACACAACCTGGAAAACATTGCCATGTCTTTTTTTTTCTTACAATATTTGTTTCTCTGTCTTCTCTTCATCTAATTAAATCATTTAATTGATCTTCCAACAAGGTCAAATCTATTTATCTTTTTATTATACGCTTTTTACTACTGAAAAGCTGACTTTTTTTGGCAAATGTTCGTCTTTCACTTATGTTCTGACTTTGTTTTCGTGACCTGATTCCCTTCAGTGCTGCTCTGCTGATCTTCCAGATAAACACTGCGTTAAGCCCGATGGAGACGGGAGGAAAGGAGAAACAAAAGGACCCTATTTAGTTCAAATAGAAAGTGAGGATAACTCCATTCTGCTCTTGCACAACTGCTACAGTATCCGTCACTAAAATTTGCAAAACAAATGTGTATAAATCACACAGAAATTGAGTGAAAAGAAGGAAATAATAAGAAAATGAATTCAATCGGATAATTGATACCACACGTGAGTCTACAGTGGGTATCGTGGCCCCATTTGAATCTGGTATTAACATCAGCCCACATCTGGATATCCTCTCTGGAAAATAAAAAAAAACAGCCCACATTAATGCAAAGTGTTAATGTACGCCGACCGCAGCGAGTCTAGGCCACGATTTAGACGTCTAGACCACAACTAGACGTCGTCACCTTGCAAAAAGTGGATTTAAAAAAAATGAATGATGCCTGTTGATCCCACCTAACTAACGTGCATATTGAGATCTGGTCATGGGCAGAATTGAGTTTTATTGAAACCAGGTCTGAAGACAGTTGCCTGTGGATAGATGGTACCCTGATACAGATCACACGTAACCAAGGAGTAAACAGGACTTATGTTAAGTGTTAAATCAAGTGTTAAACTAATAATACAAAAAATAAACATATTTCATTTTTAAGGATGTTACACGTTGATGTAGGATGAGCAATTCCACGAAGTTAAAGGCTATTGGGAGTTATAGTTCCTTGTATTAGCAACCGGCCTAAACTCTTGGAACTACACTTCCCCTAATTCCCTCTGTAACATCTTTCACAAGAACCCTTCGGCCTGCTAAATCATATTTCACTCCTTCACTTTGTGACAAAGGCTTGTGATACCCTTTTTTATCATTCTCCCTCCAGGGCCTCAAAAAAAGAGATAAATATACACATAGTTTCACAGATTGAAAAATACTCATTAGAAGTAAACTGGACTTAATATGTGTACTTGTTGTGATGCCCCTGTACTCTTTCAACTGTATGCTATGTAGTTTGAATTTGAACTACTGCAGCCTATTTCAATGCAATATCATATAAACCAGACATATCCAAGTTTCACCTGCCAATTAAGAGCCATAATTTAAAGTCAGTACATTGTCTCCCCTTTTTTCCTTTAAAAAATACATGAACCATACGTGAACATGTGTTTGCACTAACAGCAGAGCCAGCATTGAAGGGGGTACCAGTGGTTTAACCAAAGCATTTTATCACAATTATCCCATGAAAATAAATCCTGAAATACCCTGTGCATTAAATCCCAGAGACTGACATGCACAAATGATATTCACAGACTGAGAGCTTTTGATTTAAAATAGTTGTACTTCCTGTCTGTGTGCAGTTTGTAATATCATATAAAAATACCAGTATGAAAAAGGAAGCCACATGGCTGGATGTGGGAGTGGGTGGGCAAGATCAATAGCTTTTTTAGACTCCCACATACTTCCTCTTCTCCCTGAATACAACCTGCAGGATGGGTAGAGTAGAAGACTAGAAAAAAACACAATTCGCACATTGCCACAGAAGAACTGGGCCTAGTGCAAAGAAAAAAAAATCGAGATGGATCCAATTTAACCTGAGGAAAAAAATCCAAATGGGGCCAAACAACAAAAACAACTTTTAACATGCCTCACTCACTGCTGTACCACAGGAAACCCAAACCCTCTTCTCCTTTTCTCAGTATTTCTCTGTATTTTGAGTCATGACAACCTCACAGTGTTTTCCAGTACACACCAGCAGGCGTATTCAGACAAGCCTTAACTATCAGGTTCTGCTGGTAAGCCTTGTCTGCTATGCCTCATACCTTGATCCCTGTATCATCCTCTGCCTCAGAGGGTATTATCAAGATATTTGGGTGCTAAATGCTCTGTTGTGTCCACCAGCTAGTCCCCAATAGCATAGTGGCACAGTATGGAGGCCCAAGAATTACTCCAATGTTCGTAACTGCTAAAAATAAATAAACAATACAACACAATTACATCTACTAAGAAGAGACAGAATAAAATGGCTGCAAAAAGCAGGAAAGCAACTCCAGAAGAATTTATTTTTAAATGTAAGTAATCAACCAAACAGCTAATGGTACACATAATAAATAAAACCGAAGATCGGTAGCATTTACCAGAACTGCATTATTATTACAGCGTGCATGATTCACATACATTGAGTGTTTTTTCTACTGCTAATACAAAAGTACTGTAGGTTTAAGAAGCAAGGTGAATAATTGTGGGACTTCTCATCAATCAAATTAAACTAAAGTATTCCTAATTGGAGAAGGGGGATTTTCCATGGTTGGCTGGTATAAAACCTGGAAATCCCATCTACAGACTAATTCCAGGGGCCAGTAGCATAGTGCATGAAGCACAGTGGTTCCAGAGCGAGGTAAATAATCTCCTGATGGTTTAATAAGAGAGGAAACACCCTACTGTGTTGCAGCAATGCCAACTGTACTGTGCAGCAGCACACAAACCGACTGTGTTTTGGCCCATTACATATACGATGATGAAAGAGAT
The DNA here is from genome assembly GCA_038501795.1 of Pseudopleuronectes americanus. NCBI lineage: Eukaryota > Metazoa > Chordata > Actinopteri > Pleuronectiformes > Pleuronectidae > Pseudopleuronectes > Pseudopleuronectes americanus. The sequence continues at coordinate 5,477,578 of CM076734.1, read as the reverse complement.
ACATCAAACTACTACAATTACACGATTTTGTCATCAAATATTGAGCAATCCCGGAGCAAGACCACAACCTAATAGACACTATTGCGGAGACAGTAAAAGATCCAAGTCACCAACTAGCATGACTCATTTTTTTGCACTCTGCTTTACGCCTATAAAAATCCCCCTCGGACAGTTACACATTCATTAATTTGGAGTCCACGTTATCTACAAACGGAAAACATGCCCTCATCCGCCTTATTTAGTTATGATAGATAGTTATAGAGGAACAAACATAAATAACCACATTCACCTCTGAAATCATCGCAGGGAATTCTAGGGGAATTTGTGTGTTCCCAAAATTATACAATAACATGAGTGATTGTTAGTCATTATGCTATTCTGTGTTCTGGCCAAACATGAAGTATATGTACAGATGTAATCTCATGAATTATTACACAACATGTTGTTGTATTTATATGTTGAGCACCTAAGAAATCCCTTTTTCTCAAACTTGCTAGTCTCTTCCTCCTTCCCTGTTCTCTGCTTGTTCTTTCATGCTCCCTCACTTTCCCAAAAAGATCTGCATCAAGGAAATTGAGGAGGGATATGAGCTTACATGAAATATCTTCAGCCAAAAAAGATTTACTGCTAGCTTGAGGCTCTGCTGAATCTTCAAACCTGCCCTGCAACTATAAATTCGACTTTCATTTCAGCAGCAAGATGCTGTGAAAAACCCAGGAATGTGCTCACAGAGGACTGCTGGAGTGGAATTTTTGCTGGGAATTTCCCACTAGTATGTGTTTGCACATGCGCATCAGTGTCTGTGGGCATGTGCAGAGTGTCTGTTGACTCCGAATGAGCATAAACACGTTTGGCTCAGGTGCGTTTCTTCTCTTGAACAAGGAAGTAAACAGGTCACTTGTTTTTATATGCGTCTTACTTAATATCAATTATAGATCTATTAATAATTTATCAGGAAATGTTCCCTGCAAAGAGGGACATGCTGTACTCTGGTTATGCATGCATGTTTACTCATTCACACTTCTTTTAAACTTCCTGGAGTTAGTTTCTAGATGGGGCTCTGCATTTCAAAATAAAACATGGTAGAAGATGGTGAAAATCCTGCAAAAACAGTCTGACTGTAAACGTGCAGTTTTGCACAAGCTGCGTGCTACTGCTGACCTCCAGTAGCACTGTTACTTAGAAAGCTGCATCTTTCCCTTCTGAAATCCCCCAAAACTTTCCCTCCGCCAAATCTCTCCCTCCCAGTTGCCAAGATAATGGTCTTTTCAGGCCTCCCATGATACACGCTGCTGTGGACCGCCACAGCCGCTGGACTGGCTGCCTGGCGAGTGGTAGTTTACACCAGGCCATGTGTTCTACCTAATCGCTTTTCCAGGGTAGAGCAGAGGGCAGTGTTATGAAGACGAGACATGGAGGGCTCGGAGGATGGAGGAGGAGGCGTGCGGGAAAGCTTTCTGGCCCAGATGTATGCAGTAGCAGTCGGCCAGGCGCACATCTGCAATCATTTGAACCTACTGGGGGAATTCCTCTCTCACTGTGCGTCTCCATGTATTTTGCGCCGCTAAATCCTCAACTTTGGACAATGAGTTGCTTGACTGCCTCCCTCTGTTCTTCCTCTCATATTTCCCTCCGTGTGTCATGAGCTGTTTCCCCCCACAGACAGACAAACAGGCTGGTCTGGTAGCTACATCAGAAGGCGTGGGATCCTTTTGTGTTGAGCGAATTTAAAGGGAGGATAAAAGAGCCAAGTCTTTCACGTAAATATACAGTACCTTGTATGAGGCACAGACATAACAAGCACCGTGATCCTGCGTTTGGTTTCCGTGGGCTTTGAATGCACCACACGTGTCCCGACTATGATGAAGGAAAAATGCAACGATTTCAGCCACAAGTGTTTTATCAAAGCAACTTACGTGAGACAGGCCTCGGCTTGCCTCAAAAGCCAAACAACCTAAATAGCAATTTCATCTTAACAGCACTGGTAAGTGGGATATATTTAACAAAAGGGCTAAAAATATCCATTGTTTGGCTGCTGCGTGGGTTGGCCACAGCAAAACAAAAGTAGGGAGTTTCCTGTCCTCCAGGATGTTGGGAGATTTCCTGGTGTGTGTGTTAGCATTTTGAGATTCGGGGACAAGCTGTGCTGATTGACAATTGAACTTTGCTGAGATGCACTCGAGTGCTTGACCTCCTCAGGGACACAGCGTTATTCACATTCCCCCGTTTCTCTTGGGATTGAAGCACTTTCGGATTGTGGAGTCGCAGAAGGGTCTAGTAACAAGCAAGGGATGAAATTAAGTTCTGTTCAGTGAATGTGTGTTTATACAGCCATTACCTACTAATTGCCCCCTCAAGCTGTTATACTGTATGACATAACCACTCCCTGAAGACTCACACGCTAGCCATTCAACCCTTCTGGAGTTTGCTGGTCACCGGGCACATCCAGGTGTTATGTACTGCGGATGCAAAGTGGATCATGTGAATTAAAGTTATGCATTGTTTAACATGTAGATAACAAAGCAGTAAGCAGAGATTTTTACTTACACCGTCCAAAGAGCAAAGTATATAAAAAAAATGGTTACGTTAAAGTTGACTCCCTGCATAAGCCCACTGTTGCTTTGTGCCATGAGGATGTGCCAGATACAATAACAACAGTGGATTGTTTCTCTATGTTTGGTTAGCACTGTGACGTCTAATTACAAGTTTGCAGTTAAATCTACCATTACTGCACCACCTTACCCGCAGTGTTCTTCTCTGGTATTTTATAAAACGTTGATGTAGACTTTATCGCCACCTAATGGACTAGCATGCCTGTTTGGGTTTTTGTCGTTTTTTTGTGTTGTCTGGACATAGATATATTGTGAAACAAATTGATCCTGGTATTGGCACTATCTTGTATCGTATTTTTAGATGAATTGAGTGATATTTTTGTACAAATACTAGATCTGTACGCTCTATAGAGTACAAGCAGCATATACAAAAACGTAGTAGCTAGCATAGTGGAGCATCTGTAGTAGCTAGCAAACAGAGCTACAAAGAGAACAAATAATGGCCATAAATTCATCAGGTGACCAGACAAATGAACGATAAGGATAGTCCATGTCTGGTGGTATTGTAAATGAGCAACACTTTAATAACACGTTAACCTTTTTTAACCCAAATGAGGTGATGATGTGTTTGCAGCTTGTTTCCCTCCCTCAAAATTGTAAAAAAAAATATATATATATACTTATTATGATATAGATTTTCTTCATCTACAGCATAAGAGAAAAGGGAGCTGTTTTATGTAATTGATTTATAGTAATGCTGGAGAGGCGGTGGTCTAGTGGCAGAAACTTAGACTATGGTCAGAGAAGGTCTTTGGTTCGTCTCTGGTTCGACTCCACGGAGAGACAACAAAAATACGAACCTGGATTGATCTGCCCAAAAATGCAAGAGTCTCCCTACCCTGTCTAGTGCCCCTGAGCAAGGCACCTTACTCCCCCAACATCTGCTCCCCGAGCGCCGTACATGGTCGCTCACTGCTCTGTGTGTCCTGCACACAGATGGGTCAAAAGCAGAAGTTAAATTTCCCTACCTGCATGAGTGTGCCTTTGCATGTCTGTGCATGTGTGTGGGACTAATAAACGCATCTTAATCTCTTAATCTTAATTGCAGCAAATAAACGATAGATGTTTTTAGCCTTACTCTTTGGAATGGCTTGTTTTTCTTGATGTGAATTCAACAAAGTAAAACAACATGAAGCGTGTTTGCTTTACCACCTTCATACAGTCTGGCATATTACATAGCTGTGTGTAACCTGTGTGTATTCATAGAGTAGATATGTGTTTATTTTCATTACTCACGTAGGCACGTCTATAAACACACCTTGCCATACCAAGCCAAGACAATACAAAACATTTTTTTATTTATTTTTGTATGATACAAAGCTCCACCCGATTGATTTACCTCTACTAGTGGTTGAGCCTGAATTAACAACTCCTGACTTTCTATTTAAATGCCTGACAGCTACGCCTAAAATAGCTTAAAGCCACTGTGCTTCACATAGTCATCAACATTCTTTTTCGTTCACATCTATGTTAAGTTGCCAGTCGCAGTACAACTCCAGACTTGCCTAAAATAACTCATCATTTTGCTTTTTTTCCCCAATTCCATTACAGTCCAGCCTCTTCAAAGATTTCACAGATTTGCCTGAGGACAATCAACATCTAAACCAAATTCAAAAAACTCAACCTTTGTGCTCATGATCAAATGTAATCAATGACAACATATAAACACTGCTATGTACTTTATGTCTGTGAATGACAAAATAAACCCTACAGAATTAGTGTCACTCTTATTTTTGACCCCAGCAACAGACAACCACAGTTTAGAGGTGGGCTGACATGTGCTGCTTCCTGGTTTCAAACCACTGTTCACGCTGTCTGCATGATGTGAGAACATGAGTGACAGATAGGAAGGAAAGTACCTAGAGTTATACATTTGGACTTCAGCGGCCTTTGCAAGCAGCACACTCCACCCATGCAGGGTCATTATCGTGCAGAGGATGTTTCACTACCACTTTGACCGGCAGTTACATAAGGTCATTCTGAAAAAAAGGGAGCGGGCCTCCACCCTGCAGAACAAAACCCCCACTGACCTGACAGTGGTTCTCAAGCCAAGTCAAGGCCAAAAGTGAACCTGTAGTTTCAATTTTCATAACATGAATCTACATCAGATAATATTTTTTTAAACCGTCTTTTTGAACATTTAAATCTACAAAAAGCGGGCTTGGAAACCTTTTGGGCCGGATGGGGCACAGACTGACAGAAAACACTGATATGGCCATATTGCTCGAGTCCTTGTCTTATGTTGCGTCATTCTCAGGTTCATGTTTTCTTTGTGGTTTGTTTTGTGAGTTTTTTTATGCCTCTTTGGTTGTTTTGTGTCACTTTGTAGTCATTTAATGTCTCCTTGTATTCGTTTTGCATCACATTGTGGTGGTATAGTAATAATACATTTTTTTGTTGGTCGAAATCCTGATTTAAACTGATTCTATTTTTGATTTGACTGATGGAAATACCTAAACATTTTAATCAGTATATTCTCTGTCTGTCTTGGTTGTGAATATCACTCATTCATACCTATAAGTAAATCTAACCAAGAAGATTAATTTCACACTGGGGATTTTCACAAACTGCAAACATCCGTCAGTCTTGACTCATGTCCAGATGAGGAGAAAGTTAGAAATTGCGATAAAAGATCCATTTTGTCCACTGGTTGATGATTGTCAGGAGCTTGAGTCATAAAGCGTTCGACAATTACAAGAAAAACATGATAAAGTCTGAATACTGTCATGTGCATCTACTGATCAAGGAACTGACTCATACTTTCCACTGTCTTTGTGGACATGTGTTTTTTCTGCAGATGCACTTTTACTAAAAAATATCAGGGAAAAATTCAATAAAATTTAAATACATACACAGTTTTCATCTATCATGGAGACACGTGCTGTCACAGCCAGTGTGGCCAAAGAATAATAAAAAGGCCAATAACTGCAAACCAAACCAAGAGCAATGGAAGTTTGACAAAAAAGTTACATATAGATACATAAAGTTAAACTATCTAAGAAATGTATATAAAGGAGTAATTCATCAAACGATATAGAATATAAGAAACTATAGATTACAGTGATGCTGGCCTAGATATAGTTGAAGTTTACAAGTGCATGCAAAAATAACTTATTTTCATAGTCAATAAGTCCTTTTGTTTAACCTCACAAAGCTTTTGGATAGTTCATGTGTATGTAGGTCTGGCTATAAGTGCATGACCTCACACAACCTGTAAAACTTCTATAAAGCTTTTTATATCAGCTTGGTTTACTGGATATAAACATTATTTCAACATTCAACTGAGTAAAATTTAGTAAAAATAAAACATTTTGGTAAATATTAAACTATCACTAGATTTATGTTGATTGTTGTTTTGGAATATATGCATCGTATTAGATTCTGAGCTTGATATGTCTTTGTTGTATTGGGTGAGATTGATGGTGAAAATAGCATTAGGAACATGCACATTACACAGGAGCATTGCACATGCAGCTCACATGTTCACATATAGAAAAAACATTGAATCTACACTGCAAAACCTTGTTGTGATATGAACTGGAAGCTTGCGAGCCTCATCAATCTGGCAGCAGGTGAGGATCTCCCCCCCGAACACACTTTTCATGTATTTTACTGAGCTTATTTGCAGTTTTCCCCAAGCAAACAGTCAATAAATGCACGAGCAGCTGGTAAAGCACAATGAATGATCACAGGCCATATTGAAGCAGCCACCTGTACTAGCAAACAGCTAGAACTGAGATAGAAGGCAACTTGTGCCAGGGACTTTCCACAACCTCCTGTGCGTGCGTGTTTGTGTGTACGTGCGTGTGTTTGCGTGCACACGCTACATGAGTGTGTGAAGTGCTTTTTGACAAGCACATGTTTCTGCATTTGGGTGTGTGCATGTGTGCTTGGGTGTGTGAAGGGCACTGTGTGCAGACAGGGTGAGTGAGTGAGAGAAGTGTGATGTGCAGAACCTCAGAAAACATGCAGAGGAGCTTTTGCAGTTATGTGGGGGAGATGATTATCTTACATTGGTGTTTTTGGGGCATGCATGGCTGAAAGAAATAGGCCTTTGTGTGTTTGAGAGAAATTACAAGTGCAGGGAGATAAATACAAATTTTCTAAATGTTGAGATTGTGGGTGCAACATCTTTTTATGGCAACAAGTGATGTTTCAATGAAGAGACACTGTGTAAAAGCAGAACATTGCAGTGTTTCCATGTAGCATGCAAAGCTAAAGAGAAGGAACCTGATACCCCAAAGCAACAGAACCCACTTTCCTTCACCTTGCATATTCTACATCCTTTACTACCCAAAGGGATGTGGTTATAACATAGAGTTTCATCATTAAACTTAAAGTTCCTGCCGTTCCAGTGTTAGCTGCAGGGGCTTTGTCTCACAGGAGACAGGCTCTCTGTGTTTTTACGCTGTAGCCCACGGAGGAAGCAAAGGCTAAAGGGGGTGAGACAGGAGACCAAGCGGCGCTGGAAATCCCCTTCCCTCAGCAGGCCTGCTTTGCTGAAGACACACACACACACACACACACACACACACACACACACACACACACACACACACACACACACACACACACAGGACCCAGCTGAGGCCCACATCAAAGGGGCTGCTGCTGTTCTCATCATCCTCCCTCCCTCTGTCTTTCTATATGTCTCACTGTCCCCCCGTCTCTCTCTCACCTCTGCCTCTGTTTCCATTAGTGTACATGTGGCTTCTACCGCCGAGGAGCAGTAGTCCTCTTTCTTTTTCGACGAATGTCGAGGAAATTGCTTGGAACGAGCCACAAACGTGCCTCTCTAGTTTTGTGCCAGGCACCAGATCTCTCTACGGCCCTTACCTCACTTTTGTTAGTGATTAATCGGCATGTGCACGTGATTAATCCCAGAGACGACGTGTCAGCACATATGGCGCTCAGGTGTGGTTTGATACTTTATTTTAGCACGCGTGGTTAAACTAGCGTACACCAGATTTGGGGTAAGTCGGCAGTGGGAACGCTCGCTGAACTGGTCTCCCCAGAGCAGTAAACACCTCCCCCCACCCCCACCCCCACCCCCACCGCTCGAGGGCCGCAAAAATGTCAGGTATGCTGCAAGTTTCGGACGACTCGTGGGCCGGCACGTGGACACACAGGTGGGGGATCGGCACAAGACAATTGAAGCAACGTTTTGGGCGATCACAAGTACACACACAGACACACACGCACACATTCATGGCTGCTCCAGTAAACACTCAGTCACAGGGAATGGCATTGTGAATTGTCAACTCTGGATTTTCCCACTTAATCACTGTTTGCCTGATGACTGGTGTGTGCCTCATGTCTTGTAGATGGAGGAGGCTGAGATGGATGAGGCGAGTCTTCTCTCTGCTGCACCAGCACACAGGCTCTTATATAAAGGCCTGTGGTGGACATGCTTTATCGAACCTGCTTATATTCCAAATTGACAAGACAAGAAGCTTTCATTAGATAATGTTTCGCGTCCATCATTCATTTTCAATTATATCTGGATGATTCGTTTTTTCATGCAAAAGTTTTCCTCAAATCTTTAAAAAAAACTTTTAGTTACAGAATTAGTTCAGCAATGACTGTTATTATGCACCATAGTAACCCCAGTTAGCCTCTTCTATTAAATACAGTACCACCCCCTAGTGGACTGAACAGGAAATGCACAATAAAGACGGTAAATATATATATTTTTTCCACACCCAGCCAGGTCAACATGACACTGGTGACTAGCTTCTGGAAAAAAGGTTTATATATACATTCATACAGCTCTACATAGTCTGAAAACATATCTACCTTCACAGTAATGTATCTGTATAGGTAATTGCAGAGAATTAAATAAACCAGCATTATATGAAAATGTTCACACATGAATACTGCCTCCAGTGGCCATAATTAAGTATTTAACATAGTTTCATTCATTCTATTTTTGGAAATGATCTGTGATGGGCTCCCAGTGCTGAAATCAACATAAAAGAGCTGCTCAAATGGACATTGCTCCGATTGGTTCAATTAATGATAATGTCTGTCTAAGCCTCAGTCTATATGGAAATGATATAAATAAGAACATTTGGGAAACAGAAGGATGAATCTTTTACTGAAAGGTGAACTGTCAAACATCCCAACAAAATTGTTTTTTATAATGAAGACCTTTTTTTTTATAAAGCCACAATGTATCCTCCAAATAATACACTTCTTTGGATCAACATGCTTATTATTCCAACGTTCAGGGGTGTAACAAGTGCAATTCTTTAGTTACACACTTGTTGGACGGTCCTTGATTTTGCCGCAGGTCATTCTGGTTGTCATTCAGAAAAGTTATTTCCCTCCTCTTCATAATCACATTCTAATACCGCCTGCTGTAATTACTTGTGACTTTAAAGCTTGAGTTGGTAACATACAAAAATAAAATTGCCAACCCGTCCCTTAACTTGACTGACAGGACTTATCGTGACATCCTTATCTGGCTTAATTCTTTTGATAATAATAATAATGACTAATTATTATTACTATTGCTCCTCTAATCGACCAGACAAGATCCCATTTGCATGTGGAAACTGGCTCCTTTAATAAATTAGATTCTCTTGAAGACTCATTTTGCACACCCTGTTTGTAAAGGGAAATACAAATTTTAATGTATGTACATAACTGCCTCCAAATCATATCAATTAATGATGAAGATGAAACAGCCAGGAGCTGTTTTTCAGTAGTTTGAGTCTATTTCAGCTGCAAAAGAGGAACCTGACCTTTGACACACATTTCCATTTATGCTCCTAACAACAACATCCATATCAGATCGTAAACAGGATTTATAAAAACCTGGCCTGTCACTGGGTTTTTAAATGATGTATGAGCCTTCAGCAGTGTGACATGACTCGGTGAACTTGGCTGTGCTGGGCTGTCAGTGGGTGGTATTGTCTGTCACTTTTCTGTGAGGCCAGGCTGTGGCACGGACCCATTTCCCAACGTGACTCTCACAGATGAGCTGTCTCATCACGGCACCACCACATAATGACGTGCTGCAGCATGTATTCAGCCAACAACAGGCTTCGCTTTTATATCTTGTTTGTGAGTTTGAAGGACGCCAAAGTCTGAATGTGTAATTTCACATCCTGTCTAAATGACCAGTAGAACCCAGGTTTTTTTTTCTGTTTTTCCAGGAAACAGCTATTATGCAGAAAGAAAAGCTCAGTTTTCCTGTCATGGTCGCTGCCCAACATTTCCATCATAAGTCGTTTTGTTCCTCATTAAGTCCTTAAGTACTGGCGACGGGCCCGGTTTCAAGCTCCCCCTCTCAGGAAATGTCATGAAAATGAGCAAAACCACTTTTAAATTACTTGTTGAGATTGAGACATTTGGAGACATTTTTCAAATCCGAGGTAACGCTCACGGTTCATGGCACAGAGATGTGAGCTGAATCGATCTTCTCATCTAACTAATTTTTTTTTACCAGTATTATGCTTCCACAATAACAAATTAGTGTATGTTTTGGAAACAGGCTGAAACAAACTCACTGCACTCTATTGTCAAAACTACTTGATGAGATGGAGGTTTTTACAGAGTAACAAATAATTATGAAGACATCATAATGATCGCAATGTTGGCTCAGTACGTCGACCGACACACAAACACACATATACATTCACAACTGTTGTTACTCTAACACTGTAAGAAGAGTTCATGACCCTGCCAGTGTCTTAGTGACTCTAAAGTCGTTTTCAGACATGAACTCTAGGAAAGTTTGCCTTTCACATACGAAGAACACAACAGGAGGCCCACCGGTCCCCTTTAATCCAATAAAGCTGCAACAAGTTTCACACACTCATAGATTACATGTTCCTGAATGTGACGGGTTTTTTCCCTGGGAGAAATGTCAGAAACATCATCAATACCCACACTATCCTGACATTTTGATAAGGGGCTGGCAGGAAAAGTTTCAGAAAATGTCTGAATCAACTAACTCTGACATTTGCTTTCTCACATGCAGCCCCTCTGGGTAATTTCCCCCTGAAAAAATGTCCGAAGCTCAGTGCATGGCTGTAAGCGGCTCTATACGCACTCCCCCATGACACCCAGCAGCGTTCACTCAGCATGTTGTTGATTTGTGAAGCAGAGTGCGTCACATTGCCAGTTGGTGGTGAGGGGCGTGGCTGCTGAGGCGGACGTTCGGGACCTCAGAAACCCACTCTGACCTGAGAATGGGGACATTGTGCAGCGGGGGGGACAGAGTCTCTGACCTCAGATCAGTCTGCACACACGACAACACAGGCTCCTTTGTTACAACCATCAGTCACTTCACTCACACTGCAGCACCGAGTCACAGACACTGACTTATACAGTTAAGTGAATAATACAGATTTTTCCATTTGCACTTGTTGGACATTTGATATCTTGAAATGAAAAACCTGGTACACAGAGACATGTGTAAAAGTCAGACAATGGTTTTTATTAACAGCTCATTACAAGTGTTACTTATTAAAGCAATAGAAAAAAATGCATAAATTAAGTGCAATCAGTTTGGTAAAATAAATACGTAAATATCAAAAATCTTACTAAAAACTGTTAAAAATGTAACTTTGCATGTCTGGATACAGACTCAGTGTAACAATGCTCCCTGCCATTATCAAAGATCTTCACGCCTCATCTACTATTACATGTTTTGAAGGTGTAGCAGATGAGGGCAGACAGTAGGAGCAACAAAGAACAGGACATTTAACCCGTTTTAATAGGTTTTTTTTTCAACAAAATGTCAGTAGTAACCAAGGCTTAATCTGCTCAGTGCTTCCACAGACATTGAGTGCAATAAGAGCTTAATGAACATTAATACAGACTACAATCAAACAGGTGAGGGCGTGTTAAAGTAGCCAGCTCTTTAGCGCAGCCAGGTGGATCAAGACCACAGCATCAGATATTTGAACAACTTCATCCAAATCTGAGTGTGAGCGCTAAATCGAAGGCTATTTGACATATTGAATCACTTAAAAATGATCTTCAAATATATGTTAGTCTAGATCTGGCACTGACTTGGCTGTAGTGGTGATTTAGGCACAGTGTCCGGTCCATCTGAGGCACAGGGGAGCAACATATAACCTTCACTCCACAGCGGGGCGTTCAGATCTGGGACGCTGCTGCAGCTAATAAAGTGTTGAATAATGTGGCGAGGAGCCTGAAATGGAAAACGGTTGCTCGAGCAGATAAACTGGAACATTTGATTTCATGTCCTGGCTCGTGCTGTTTGTTTTTAAATATCACACCTCTTGATAATTATCCAGCGGTTACTTTATCAGTTGCTACGCTGTTGCATAGGGACACTTCCACCCCCTCTACTGTCCTTGCCAATCAACCACCATACAGCAGCACTGCCCATCTAAAGCTGCGTCGACACACAAACCAAACGGTGCTCGGTGAAACAAGACAGTGGTCCTTCTTCAACAAAAAGACAGACATTAAAGCTCAAACGTCCTTTCCCCCCCCCCAGGGATGGTTAGGTCGCCGTGACGAGAGCGGGGACTCTGATGGTGCTTGGCGCTACCTGGTTTTCATCCTCGATCCGATAGGTCACGTCGAGGCGGGCGGCGGACGCCCCAGCTCGCTCCGACATGGCGATGGGCTCGTCCTCCTCGTCCTCCTGAGATTGTAGATGGTCGAAGGTTCGGTCTGCCTCTTCTGACAATCGGTTTTCCTCTTTCTCTTCCTCCCTCTGACGCAAGGACACAAGATTAAATCAGCTGATTGGCAAATACAAAAACACAGCTCTGAGAACTGTAACACACCTCTTTCTTCATCCTGTAGTATTCGTCGATGGCGTACTGGTACTTGGCTGAGGTTATGCCAAAGAGGGAGGCCATCCTCTCGCCAAGGTAGTCACATGCTGGAAAATCATAACAGGGAGAAATTGATAATAATACAAACCAACACACTAACATATATCATGTAGTGCACATTTTTGGAAAAACTTATTCCACTTTGGTACAGTTCAAGTAACATATCCCTCTTCTAATCCTCTATTAGCTGAACAAATGCTTCTACTTAAAGTCAGCCGCGTTGATAATTCAAATACTTCTACAGCTTCACTGACATAAGGTGAACTCAACATTTAGATCAGCTGTTAATACAGAAATGTGCATTTTTATAAATCTAATTAACTGGATTCGTAAAGTTTGTAGTCTGGAGTTGTTCATGACCCAAAACTCCTCATGCAGCAGCAGCAGAACTGCAAGTGCAGCACTTAATGTGACGTGAGACCAAGCAGTGATGACCTGCAGCACATTGCATAAGCAGCAGTAGCAGAGAGTGCTATGAAAGTGATAACAAATATATTAAATATGACATGAGTGTAGTATGATTATGTAGAAGAACAAGGAATAATATCAAAAGTAAGGCTCCATCTACAAGCTCGCCAACCCACACAAGTTGAGACTCTCTGACTGGGTGAGATAACCATCACCCTGACCTTTCGACTGACCTTCTCTCAGTGGAAAACAAACTAATGAATAAGAAATGGAGGAAGAAGATGCCAATGACAACGAAGCATCAAAGTGTGTGTGGATCACAAAACTACCAAAAAATACAAGGCTGTTAAATACACATCTGACAACTCATCTGATGGTTTTCAGCACAAGGGACACAATACACAATTGAAGTATTAACCTCATCTGGATGTGTTTTCAACAGAATGTTGGAAAATATAAACACAACAGTAAAGGGTAAGACATTTTCTCTGACTGAGGGATGGTCAGCGCTGGTCACACATGTGACAGTCCCAGTTCAGGGGTACTCAGACTCGTGCATTATGATGTATGGGTTGTATTCAAGTTTAGTATTAGTTCAAATTTCTTCAAACTTTATTTAGGCTCCTTTTCTGACACAATTTAATTGGTAAACAAACTGACTTCTTGAATGCTTTTTAGTACTTGTTACTCTACTGTAAACACGGTCATTTGTCAGGTTCATGTAGGGATGATGACCTCCAGAGAGTCTGACATAACCTGCTCTGGGACAGGTTGACCTTATCAATGTATTACTACACATCCATGTGGGTGACCAAGCAGCATGAGGTGATGTGAATAAAAAAAAGGCAGCAGCATGACATCAGAAAGCCTGAGTTCAGCCCAAAGACGGCTGACTAACACACACATCATGCATCATTACACTGGAGCTACACAGCCTCCATGTTGTGAAGAAGGAACCTGGATGAACCAACCTGAGACAGTGGACGTGGCCGCTCTCCACATGTGGAACCAGAAGTATGGGCCCCAGGTCATCTTGGACTGCGACACAACAAAACAAAGTCACCGTGACTCTTTTATTTTGACGAGGGACTTGTGCCACTGCTGCTTCTAATTTGCAATTATTTGCTCACAAAACAAATCCCTTGTCCCTCTCACACACACAAAACACAGACACAGACACACACACACACACACACACACACACACACGCACACACACACACACACCACACACACACACACACACACACACAGTCCTTCCCTCCCATCACCCCCTTTGTCCACATGTATATCTCCTTGTGCCCCCACACACACATTCCCCAGCCCTCCTCTGTTCCTCACCCTCACCGCATCGACCGGGGAGGACAGCAGGTCCTTCCTCTCCGGCTCCGGGTCCTCGGCGTCCTCCTCGTCCGTGCTGTACTCCTCCATGGTCTCCCCGCTGGAGAAGTGGATGATCCTGCGGGGGACCTTCTCCCTCTGCTGCTGCTGCTCCTCTCTCTTGTCCTGCTCCCCCAGCTCCACACACTCAAAGTCCTTCGGGCTCTGTGTGATGGAGTTAAGGATGGAGGCAAATATGAAGACAGTGTATTAGTGTTATTATTATGAGTCTCTTTTTCTACAGGGGTCAGTGAGTGTGTGCATGCAGCCTCCAGGTAGGATTCAAACACTGGTGCAGGGTGTGGGTTACAAATGAATAAATAACATTGCTCGTGTCATATCATCCCCATCACCAGGCAGAGCTGTGCCAGTGTCACCAGGGCTGCAGGCTGTGACATCATTCACCGCACTGTGCGAACCACACAGCGACGTGAGGCTACGTGAGGAGAAGATTTGCACTGACCTGCTCCACAGCCATGTTCTGTCCTATCGACACGTTCACGTTAGTGAGGTACAGAGAAATATCGGCCATTGTCACCGTCCTGCTCCGCGTCTGTGGAGGCTGCGCCCTCAGCAACGTCACCGCACGCACCGCCGCGACCGGAAGTGTCGTGAATCGCTCCGTACGCACGTAACGTCCACGAAGACGCAGCGGAGGAGCAATATTAAAACATATGTCCCGACTGATCTATAGCTGTCCGTTTCTTTAAATCATCGTACCCATTCAATTATTTCATTAAATCGATAGAAGAATTATATAATCTATAAATTATCATCGTGATATCAATGTGATATTTGACCGTAATTTTTTTTTACTACATAATATAAAGATACAAATTACAACATTTGATTTAAACATACACAGTACATTTTACACCCAGACACTTAAATAATACCCCCAATAAATTTCCCCCGCAGGATTGCTATGTGAATTTGAATTTGAATATATCAAGACTCCACCACAAATGATTTCTACATTAAATGTATGTTATAAAATTGTTTGGACATAATGTATGTATTTGCGGTTTGAGTTTCTTTCACTAATATTTATTTATCTGTGTTTTGAGCACATATCTGCAATGTTTGTACATATACACAAGATAATCAAACCTTCAAAATACGATAAAATGACTTTATTTCCTTATTATTGTTTCATTTAAGAAAAGAAAAGCACAATTATTCTAAATACTGTTATTAGTCTTGAGGAATCATGTGAGTGAAGTCCACTTCCTAAATTGTCAATGTGGCGAAAGCACCATTCAAGGAGCCATTTTACTAAATTAAGCAGAAAGAACAGGAAATATGTCACAGAGAAGAACCCATGATGATCCTACCCTCTGCATGCAAAGGTTAGCTGCTCTCTTTTAAATGTGATCATATGATGGATAAGGTCAGGTGTGCTGTGGTTACGGTCATTATTATTATATGTAGCAAAATCAATGTGTTTCCTACTACAAGAAGTCAAAATGGCTGCTGAGAGCAGGTCTATAAAGATGGATGAACCTCATTTAGTTGTTTCAGTTTCTGGGTCCTGGTATTGAACAGTCTTTGTTATTATTAGTTGTAAAATCGGTGTGTTTCCTACTCTGAAAAGACAAAATGCCTATTCCAAATGAGTAATCTCAGTTAATGTTGTACAAAAGCATAAAGTATGGCAATAAACTACCCTGATAAACCTGATCAAAGCTGTGAAACTTTATACTGAAGCAAGGGTTTACATGAAATGGATGTGAATTAACATTTCTGACGGGGATGGAATACTTGATGGGCTTTCAGAGAGCAGGCTCAAGGGCCCAGTGGCTCAGGAGACCCCAGAGTGTCTGTCTCTCTTTTTTTGAAGTGAATACTATTAACATTTCCTATCTGAAGTTCAGAACTCAGTTAAAAGTAGGGATATTCCCTTTAGATCTTTTTCAATCTCCACCCTTGAATATTAAGTATCTGCTGATAGGAAGTCTGGTCTGATATGCATTTATAGGGTCTCATGGTTTTCGCTTTACAGTGTGGAACACGGCCAAGTTCACTGACGACTGTACTCAAGTGCTTTCTTCAAGTGCTTGTTCTTACCTTAGAAATACCATTGAATACTACTTTATACATCGGCTCGGCTTCTGCTCTGTTATGTCTTTCTGACTTGTCGATAACTACGTCCTTCTGGTTTTATTCTCTTCAGAAAAAAGGTTGTTTTCTTTCATAGTATCAGCAAATTGTTATAGTGCATTAACTATACATTATTCTTTCTTGTTTGAGCATTCAGAAGCTAATATTTAAGTTGTCGAACAGACTGAAATATTATAACTGCACTGGAAGAAAAGACTAAAGGATCTACTGATAAGATAGATAGATAGATAGATAGATAGATAGATAGATAGATAGATAGATAGATAGATAGATAGATAGATAGATAGATAGATAGATAGATAGATAGATAGATAGATAGATAGACAGATAGATAGATAGACAGACAGACAGACAGACAGACAGACAGACAGACAGACAGACAGACAGACAGACAGACAGACAGACAGATAGATCCATTATTGATCCCCGGAAGGAAGGAAATCACACTTTAAATATTAAATATATGTCGGAAATAAGGTGCAAAGGAAGTTGTGATACTGTCGTGCAAAGAACGGTGGTGGTAAAATACTGATAAAATTATGATAATGTTCATTATATCAATATTAAATTCCCCACGGGATTAATAAAGTATCTATCAATCTATCTATCTATCTATCTATCTATCTATCTATCTATTTATCTATCTATCTATCTATCTATCTATCTATCTATCTATCTATCTATCTATCTATCTATCTATCTATCTATCTATCTATCTATCTATCTATCTATCTATCTATCTATCTATCTATCTATCTATCTATCTATCTATCTATCTATCTATCTATCTAATATTTATTGTCTTTATAAGGTTGAGGTTCTTGCAGACTCAAACTTTTATAGAATAAGTGAAATTAGCTAATCTTAAACATGCTACTACCAAAATGCTGCTCACATTTGACAACAATCATACAATCTGTAAAAACTATGGAAAGTCTCACTTGGCAACAACAACTTCACAATAACTTCACATGACGATGACTTTAATTGACTTGTTTCTTTTATTTTGAACATTATCTAGATTTCACATATAACTGAAGGTTTGGATTCCAGCACATTCAATCATTATAACATTTTTACGTTCAGGTATTTAAATTTTCTTCAAGTAAAGAAGCTGTATTCCGTTCACCCCTGCATCTTCTTTGACTCAACTTGGCCCAACCTATGTTAGTTTTTAGCACCACTAGATGTCAGTAGAGGCCCACCCAACCCTGAAAGCTGTCTCCTCTGAATGGACAGTGAATTATTTGGCTCTGATTTGTACAAATCACCAGCAGGAACCTGTACATCTGCACATTCAATCACCCTGTTTAGATACCCCCCTTCCCCCTGGAGAGCTGCAACACAACTTCAACTGGAAGAATTTACTGGAAGTCACTAAACCACAGAGCTAAGCCTCAGACCCATGATGTCATTACATGTAAACGCTGGAGTTTCCACATGAAAAATGCATGTCAGCCTCATTTTGTGGATTCACACAAGTGTTTGCTGGAGGTGCATAAGGAAATCAGCTTCATTTTTAAACGGGTTTATTAGTTATGAGCCAAAATATGCATCCTCTGCTCCAGAAAATCCCCATGGGTTCCTCTCACACTTAGGTGCTAGTGGCAACATTTTCCATTTCTGTGAACATTACAATTTGTGCTGATTTACAGATTCACCTTGTTTGGATTAGTTCAGATCAGAAATTGTGTTGCGGTGTTACATTCGCCCAGTCTTGTTTCCTATTAGTGAGTGACAGCAACATTTAAGCAGGCTATTTATAATCAGTCGCACGATTGCTCAGGTCAGCTGTTTATCAGACAAAACATTATTAATCTTGAGCTGTCAGAAATTATGGATTTCTCTAAAGGGTAAAATCACCACCACTGGGATGTATCTGTTGTCTCTTAGAAAAAGGTTACAGTTGTATGATGTCGCAAGTCACTGAACTTTGAGAAACTGCAGGTCCCAAACTTTGGAACTGGATTAGATGCATAAATGGATGCCTGTATCAAATACTTGTTCACACCCAATTTGAAGCTTTCCCCCCCAAAACACTTTGAATAAAGGAAGGATATATAAACACTTAATAATTTGAAGCTGTTATCAATTTCACATAAACTTTAAAACGACATATTGATGGTTTGAGAGGCTATTGATCGGTGTAGGAAAGTTCTAGCAGCCTAGAAGAATCGGTTAAACAAGTTTAGTATGTGTTTTGTAAGAGACAGTGTTATTTTTTCTATTGGATCCTCCCCTTAAACCCAGATAGCATACAGATGTGGGCCACTTCAGACAATGATGCAGCCCTTCTGGCCTTTGTCGGCTGAACAAAATGGATTTCGGCCTAAAGTTGCCCACTTGCAAAAAAGCAAATGTTGCTCAAATATCCCAAGATAAACGAGGAGGCAAGGCAAGGTGTAATCTGGCTGTGAACCTTACGAAGCCCATGTGGTAAATGGTGAATATGGTTCAACTACCATTAAACAAATTCTGGCCATCTTTGGTTGACATGCTGTATTGGTATGGCTTACTTGTGACCCAGATCTGGCAAACAGGAGTGGACAGCCCAAGTACCATCATTCCATGCAGCCTGTAGGCTTTAGATTTGAATCAACTGTACAGAATAAGTTGTTAAAAGTGGGGGCAGGTTTGTGAATGTGTTAAGCTTTTCTGGCTTTGGGGAGAA
The DNA here is from genome assembly GCA_038501795.1 of Pseudopleuronectes americanus. Lineage (NCBI taxonomy): Eukaryota > Metazoa > Chordata > Actinopteri > Pleuronectiformes > Pleuronectidae > Pseudopleuronectes > Pseudopleuronectes americanus. The sequence goes on along the minus strand of CM076734.1, from coordinate 5,458,563 downwards.
AGATATTTGTTTTAAAATAAGACCTAAAGATTTTTACTTTCCAACTGTATAAGCGCAAATTAATGAAATCAGTTCCAATATAATAGCTTTTTGAACAGTGTAGAATGGAAGATATAAGGATTGCATGGCACTTTTATTCCCTAACCTTGAGCAAAGTTTGTTCAGGTGTCCAGTGTATGTCTGTGTTTGTGTGTGTTTGTGTGTGTGTAAGAGAGATATAGAGTTCTGTGCACTCTTTGTGTCTGTATCTGGTGAATACGTGTGGGTTTGCACAATATGTGTGTGTGTGTCTGTGTTCCATGCGAAGCAGAACACTCTCATTGCTTTTAATGATGGCATCCGTATTATGATACGCTCCCTTCCAGCAATGTCCCTTTTACACCACGGGTGATACGAGCTCTGCTGTCGACCTGATTCATCCCTCTCACTGGCCCATTGCTTCCAGATAGTTAAAGGTCTATATAGCCTCAAACATGCCTTTCACTGAGATTGTAGGAGTGTTGTTAAATGCTCTGTAGAACATGGGAACAGAAACAAGCATTTCGAAAAGAGGTGAATCAACAATAACAACTGAAATACGAACATTTCTAGTTTCATCCATGAAGTATGTGATTTGTTCATTTTTAACCAGAGGGGATGGTCACCAAACTTGTTGTATTACTTTATAAACATGATCGGTTGAGGGGGAGGGTGATGCATGTATCTCTTTTACAGCAAAATTAGAAGCTGTACGCAAGTTTTTAAACATGAGTAAACACTCCCATTGCCAGTAGAGAGGTTTGCCTTTCTATTTCGTTCTTGCCAAATAAACGTGTTTACCTGGGTGTCACATTTGCGTAACTACCAATCAGAGCTGCAGACTGTTTGACCCCGGAGTGAATGCCATATGAATCCACTCCAATTGCACACAAAAGCCAAATGTTAGCGGGTGTAATCGAATTGTTGACAATGGAAAAGGAGCTATAGAGATTATGCTGGATCCTAACTGCCGAAGATGTTAAAATCTTTATGGATGCCTAGTTGGCCGCAGACCAAATACGAGGGTAGGATTTCTCCCGGTGCTGCTGATGGTCAGTCTGAGTGAAACAGATAGCCGGTGTGTTTGTGTAGGAGACAGAAGGAAAATGAGCCAAATAGGCTCAGCATTAACAATAGGATGTTCACCTGCATGCAGAAATTCTCTACCTGCACACACAGCCCTCTCTCTCTTAGGAGATGGGGGGATGGCTAAGAGGGGATGACAGATTTGGCAGGTTATTAATTTTAGTTTAAAGGGGATGGTACCCCCCCCCCTCATCCCCTTACAAATTGCCTACTGCATCCATGCAATAAATACCCAGGTGACATATCGCCACCACAGCAGGCATACATCTAACTTTGTAAAAAGAAAATACATTTCTTTCTTTCAACTTTGACCTTCCATTTTCCTTCACTAAAGAAAGTCACATTAGTCAGACACAGTATGAATCAGTTACTTCATCTAGCCTCAACCCCTCACACAGTCACACTTTCCCTTTTCAAATGTCGTAGCATTCACAGTACATGCCCAGCAGTTATTGTGCTCTCGCTCTCTGTGCTTTGGCTCAAGGTTAGTCACACTGAGAGACTGATGTAGTGAATGACGGCGTTAGTAATCACACAGTTGAATTCCTTTCGCCCACGGAATATAATACTAATCAGACAAAAGAGTTATATTTCAGACAACTCTGCCTTTTAAAAAAAGAGTAAGAACACACACTCAAAACTTGTGCAAGAGCCAGATATTCCAAAATGGTCCCCGTACCCAAATGTAAGATACATTTTGCCTGTATTTGTCCATTCTTGCGAATTATACACTGATATTTTCTGGTTTAAATATCTAATTAACTTTCAAATTAACTTTTTAAATTTTAAACAATAAATCCCTCATTTCGGACAGACAAAGAACAGAGCAGACTTCTCATTTTTATCGGATATAGCTAACTAGCTTATCAGAATAGCATTAGCCCAATGAGTTGGCTAAAAACATCAACTCTGGCTGATGTTTAATTTTGTCTCAAATCTGTCCTTGAAGTCTGCGGACTAGCAGGAGTGAGGTCCTGCCAATACACACAGTCGACAAATCCTGAGTCAGTCTCATGTATCAATCATCATGCTTTGTTTTTTACAATATCAAATTAAAACTAAGCTTACTGGAAAAAATAGCAGTTATATTTACATACCTCAGAGTGAAAAGAACAACCAAAAATTACAGACACCATATTTGAGAAATATGTTTTTTACCTGTATTTCTGTCCATGTTCCATCCACTTACATGAAAGAGGCGGGTTTATAACCTATATTGCAGCCACCAGGGGGCATTGAGGCGTTTTGGATTCACTTTTGGGGTGCTGTCCATCTTTATGAACACTTCATGTTTCTCTCATTGTGACTCTAAACAGAGATGGCAGTCTGCTACCTGTATTGGGAAATGTTTGTTTTTTTCATCAGCAGTACAAATACGTTTTCATCCAGATGGTGACTAGAGTCTTCTGAGGACCATGAACGTGTTTTTAAATTACCCTCTGGGTTTGAATTATCTCTCACAGAAACCGATGGTTTCCTCTCTGACTGTTTGCTGATATATGAGAGGAACAAATTGTACCCTGTCCCTGAAAAGTTTGGAAATTCGGAAAAACAAACAGCTCAGGTAGTTTTTGCTTGGACGGGTTCAGGAACAATTTGACCCTGAGCTACAATCTAGCTCCAAACTCTTTAAATGCAGAGTATCTCGGTTATTACAGCATTTTGCTTTACACAGACACATTTAACTTTATGCCTGGATACAAGAGCACAATCATAGCTCGGGGGTTTAAAGAACGGTCACTTCAACATGCTGCCTGCAAAATTAAGGAATCAAATGTGAATTGTATGAGGCTTTAAAACCTCATCTCAGAGCAGAAAGTGACAAGCAGCAGAAACCTTGATGGCAAGCACAGGCAGGCCTGACTTTGTGTATTACAGCAACACAAAGGAAATGAGGAGGCATCTCTTCAGCAAGGGAGAGGGAGCGAATATTAAATACTATTTCACGGGGTATTTGGGCTCCAGCTGTGCTGATAAAAGACTTTCAATGCTTAGTCTGCTTTTGGGTGGAATTTGCAAGCCGTGTAGCAACGGCAGAATGAAAGGCTAGAAAAGGGCACAAGAGTATCAGAGGTTTATGCGCCTTTTGCAGTTTGGTGACAACAGATGCATTTGAATTGTTAATAGGGCACAAATCATAATACAACGAATATAAACAGCTTACCACAGGGCATGTGTATGTGGTGTTATACCTGGAGCTGATTTCAGAAGCCTGAAGCACACCTTGCCGAGTGTGCATGTGTGAAGGAGTAGGTATTTGTATTCATTAAGGCTGAGTTTTAAGCAGACCAAAACAATCTGAGCCTCATCCTCTGTGTATCCTAATCACCACCCCTGACTCCTGTACGTGTTTATCTGCTGTTATCAATTCCTGCTCCAAAGCAAACTGCCTATCACATAAATTCATTTCCCCATGTTTGCATTCCGAATCCAGACATCAAAACATCCAGTTAACTCAGGGCCCCTGTGTTTGTATGGCCATATTAAAGCGGCTCATTACAACTGGATAAACAGAGCAAAAGGGCAAGGATATAATAATATTCACTCCAAGCAGAGAAAGCTATGTACCGTAAGCCAGGAAAACTTATTTGTGACTTGTGGCATTCATTACTGTGCAATTTGAATCATACATCTGCACTTGAAATACTTCAAGGTTCGAACAATCTTCCTGTGTCTCAGTTGGTGGACTTCCATACTCAGACTACATTACACGTGAGCACTTACATATAAATCTGATTTGTGTAAAATGGTGGACGAGGAAGGAGGACACATCAAGGATGCTGATGGCGGCTTAATATCAATGTGGAATGACACTTGGGGCACAGTTAATGGCTGTATTTATAGTCTGTATTTAAATTACATTTGCTCGTCTTGTTACAGACTCAAAGTGCTCAACAGTTCACCCAGCAACACATACATATTTATACAGTGCATCTATGTGCGCCACTTTCTCTATCACACATCAATCACACAATAAGGCACGGAGTATCTTACCGGCACTTTGACACGCGACATTGGGATCTTTGGATCGAACCAATGACTTACTTGCAGGTGAAAGACCCGCTCTACCTCCTGAACCACAGCCGCCCGTAGACTGTATGGGGCCCGCCCAAATAATTAGGGTTTTTAAATCAAAAGAGCAAAGCAATCAGGAGATATTTTAGCAGTCGGGTGATTATGTTCATGTATTGCGATCGTGTCATTTCTCAATCCAGAGTGAATTATAAGTTTGCGGTAAACTAACCCTTTAATGTTTAGGGTTTACATGTACTAAAGGTTCAGTGTGTATAATTTGTATGTTGCAGCTGAATACCCCTTACCTCAGCCTCCCCTTCCAATCATGAAAGAGAACCTGCAGTTGTCATCAAAATTCAAAAGGTCTTTAGTTTGTCCAGTTTGGATGAAAACATGGCTTCCATAGAGCGGACCCACCCCTGATGTCAATGTAAAGTGTTTAAATATAAAGGACCCATTCTAGGGTAAAGACAATAACAAGACGTACTATTCAGATAGAGCAATACACACTGGTGAAAACATCACTAGGATTATTTCATATTCAGTTTCCGCCAATATATACCTTTCGCCTAAATACTACACAATCAATCTTTTAAGGTAAATTTCTTTCCTCCTTAAAACAACATTTTAATTTACCCCATCACTTATATATTTTTCCCCATCCCGAAGAACTGCTCCATCTGGGATACAAATCCCAACCAGATGCTTTCACTCTAACCAGCTGTTTATCATTCAAGTGGGCAATTAAAACATCAAGTTTACCATTGAGCTTTACTATGTTTGCTTTATTTAATCTTTTTGTGGGGGCTTCATTGTTTGTGACTTTAAGGCTCTCTCATATGCATATATATTATAGTGAATATTTTGTTTGGGTATGGAAATACCAAATTTGCCTCAATTACCCGCTGTGACAATATTTGCATTTTGCATTACTGGGCTGCGTTTGCATGCTAATGCGTAACACGGAGAGGAGAGAAAGAGGAGACAGAGAGATTCACAAACTATTCATTGTTCTGCTTTCTGCCTTGTGCAGCTTCTGAGCTCCTCACAAATCAGAACAGGCTGCTTCTTCTTCCTCAGACAGGCTGGGAGACGACTGCGCTGTCAGAACATCTATCAATAAAATACATCACACACACACACACCACATACACACACACACACACACACACACACACACACACAGACATACACATGCATTCATGAAGCACAGAACTCACACATGAACACAAACACAGACATATACACACCTCTGACATTAAGATGAATGGCACACATCAATGTTTCCATCTCCTGCTCACTGCGGGGCCCTACAGACGAGGAGCCAAGATCCCCTCATACTGCTCTGTCATGACCATGAAATTTACTTATGGTAATTTATATGACGTGACTTCGCTTAAAAGAGGATGATATGCAACATGCTGGAAATTTGGCGGGGGAGGGAACGTGACAAAATGCTGAAGGAAACTCAAAGCAGGTGAAGAACAGCTTTACAGCAGAAGCAGCCGTTTTACGACTCGTGACCCGAAGTTGGCGTCCGAGGGCGGGAGCGGCGTCTGTTGACATCCTTGAGATGTTGTGAGTGTGTCTGGGCAGAAGGTAGAACACTTCACACAACACACAACACACTCAGACATACACACAAAATCTGAGGATTATATCCACTTCAACTCTTCACAGACGTTATTACTTCAGATCGTACACTGAGTGATTGGCAAATAAAAGAGGCCTGTAAAGATGATGGTTTGAAGGCCGATACACTTTTCTCTTTAGATGAACTGATGCTGAGCTCTGATATGGCAGCTGATTCATCAGCTGCCATATTTCTGTAATAATGCCGGGGATTTGTTTGTTGGAGTGTGATTAGAGCGCAGCCTCACTTTCACTGACATTAAGTCCTAAAGCTGAAAGAAAAGTCCTTCTAATTCTGGTGATTTGTTTAAATCCTTTTTTTATTATTTTATTTGATTCATTTCAATTTGCTCCAACGGGTTGTCACTGCAGATGAAACAAACTAGGGAATAATTAGGCTGTTATAAATAACTGATGAATAACTGATGAATTAGAAAATGAGTTTGGTAACTTATATCCCTAAAACTTTTCACTGTCACTGTGTCGTAGCCAAAGCCACATTTCCTTCGACCGAGCTCTGTAGGAAAACAACACAGACCCCAAGTGAACTCCTGTAACCTCTGCATGCAAGGGTGACTTCCCCATGACGCCCAGGGAGACGTTTACCTCCGCAAACTAGAGCCTCGTTGACAGATCGCCTTACAATAGTGAAACCTGGGGTTATGGGAGGATACAAACAACGACCGCGGAGTTCAAGGGCCCCAGATTGGGGCCAGAGAAACGCTTCTGTCACTGACCAACCACAGCAGCGCAGTTAGCCGTGTCATTTTGCTGTCCTGCCCCCTCCGTGATGGATGGATCGCGGTAAACCTCAGTGGGAGTCGGGGACGTGTGTGTGTGTCTTTGCACACGCAGTCCTCAATAACACGGACGCCTGTGTCAGCCTGTGTGTGTGTGTGTGTGTGTTTGTGCAAATGAATGTGTGGGCACGCCGTGTTCCTCTGGAGGCAGGATGCCGTTTCCACACCCTTCGCTGCCTATAATTAGCCGTCCTGATAAAACACCAGTTTGCTGGCGCTTGCAGGATCAAACAGTGATGAGCAGGCAGCTCTCTTCACGGCACACTGCAGACGCCGGGTGGCTGTCCTTGAGTTGAGTGCCGGGCTATATGCAGTAGGCATCTGGAGGGCAATTAATCAGAAAAGGCAATTTGATATTATATTATGACACTTCGCAATCACAATTACGAGACGCAGAGTCCGTCTGATTTGGCGCAAGCTCTGTGTTTGTGAAACAAAGAGGTTTTTTGCACTGATGAGTTTAGAATTTCTGGAATTTCTGGTGTCTCGCATGCACGCACACACCTCGTACACACACACTTAATCACCAGCAGGTTTGGGACTTTATTTAAAAGATTACCCTCCCGTTACGCTAAGAGGAGGGTACTCTTAAATCTTTTGGGGAGCAGGGGAGGACCTTTTCTTCTGCTTCTTTTTCCTCTTTCCTTATGTGATTTATTTAAAAAAATGGCAACTTTAGATGGTTTGTATGTGCTCTATTGATACAGTCACACTCACCTGTATTAGGGCTTTAGTGTCTTATAGAATTAACATGATAAACCATAAGCTTTATATAAACATACATCTCCACTTCTACCTGAAGGCAACAATATCCCATATATGAACAATGCCATATTGCGCCGGAGGGTCAAAGCGCCACAGTGGCGTGATTAAATAGTTGTCATCAGCGGTATCACATATCCTCAACTCAAAATTACAATGTGTGCAACACTTTTATCATCTACCAAATACCTGCAGAAACAAAAACAAAATCTCAGTTGTACTTTGTCTTCAGCTAATTAGGTGAACATGGTTAATATCACACTGGTAAAAATGCTTTAGTGCTGCTGTGTCCTCCACAGCAGCACTAAAGTTATAAAATAGAATGCTCCAGTTAGTTTTTTAGGTTCAGGTGAGGATTCACTGAAAACATTATTAGCGCTGAGGAGGGTCTTGCTTTTAAGAAAATGAAACATAAGATTCAGACCCACTCCACCCCCCAACAGTCTTTATGCAATGCCTCAGTGGCAGAATATGAACCTACTATTAGGAGTGTGAGCCTCGTCAGCAGGCAGCGCTGAGAAGCTGAGAGGAACAGAGCAAACAGGAAAAAGTGGGTTGACGGTAAAAGGTTGCATGAATTTTATCCCCGGATTACTTTTTTTGTAGTTAAATGTCAAGATATCCCTGTGGAAAGAGTCAGGGTCACAGTGCTCTGGGATATTTTGACCTGACACAGTGAAGGTGCTCTTATTCAACGTGATGGAACAAAGGTTGTTCTGTTGCTAATGTGAATCTGTCAGGGGGTTGTGATTCACTCCCAGGACTAGCAGTGGTATATGGTGATTTAAACCTCAAAATAATAGCAAAAAAATCTTTTGGACAGAAACATTTCTACTTTATCCTCTAAAAACAGTTGAAGTCATGTCAAACAACTTCACACCAGTTTTACTTCCATTTTTATCCAACTTTTACTTTGAAATGTCACTAAGACAGCTCCGCCTTGACAAAGAAACTCATTTGTGGTGTGTAGAGTCCGACCGGCTGTGGCTGAAAACTGCTGAGCTAAATTGACACTCACTGTAAACTTCCTTTAAAGAGACAGCACGTTGCTTACGCTTTGAAATCCTGTCTACTGCGCCAACACAAATGGCAAAAAAGATGTTATAATTGGCCATTATGCAACAATAATGGCAGTCATGTCAGCCCTTCACAACGGGCGGACTCTTCTCTCCCCTCATCCCCTTGATTCCCTCTCTCCCGTGCGTTCTGCTCTCTCTTAACAAAGCAAATTGACGGAAAAAGAGTGTGAGAGACAGAGAGTCAAATGAGAAGGAGTCGCTAATCTAACATAATCGGACTGGCAGCATGTCCATGGACTTAAGGGTCAAGAAACAGCCTCATGTGAGTTGCATGAGGATGAAGGTGGCGCGAGAGGCCGCCGTTCCAGGATGCGTGAAGGCGAGGGAGGTGGGGGGTGAGGTGGAAGATGGGGAATGGGGTCAGGAAAAGGGTAGAGGTGGCAACAGCACAGAAAGAGAGAGCCAAGAGAGTAGTGAGGCTAGGAGTGGGTGGCTGCTGAATTGAGCATAGCAGTGCTTGCGAGCGAGCGAAGGCTCTTTCAACATCCAGCTGATTCAGGAGCGCTCAGATCTCCTACTTTTTTTTTAATGTATTTTTGTGGCATTCTTGCCTTTAATTGATAGGATTATCGAAGACTTGAGTGTGTCACTTTAGAAACTCTTAGCTCTTTGTCAGGCCCCAAATTTGTAAATGTTCTAGCCTAATCTGACTTAGAGGGTTGTTTATCGCTGCTTGGTGGTTTATAGCAAAAAAACTGCCTAACCCTTAAAACATACGGACAGTTAGTAACCAGCTAACAACAATATAATGATCAAATAATTACCTATGGAGTTGGTGGAGACCAAAGCAGAGCTAAAATAGAGTCATTACTGAATTTAAATTAGGGGCCAATATGATTGGCCAATGAATAAAAGGTTAAAAGAGCTAATAAAAAAGCTATACTTTATTTCTACTTGGGCCCCAGATAACTTCTTAATGGTGGTTGGGAATATATGGTTTGATGGAGAATATGTACCTCATGAATAGACAATTAAATAAAAACTTAAAGCTGATTAAGACACATACAAAATCTTTGTAGTAGAAAATACAACTACCTAAATAAATATATTTTGTTATCACAATTCAGGAAGGAAGTAATTGCAGACTATACACAGTGTAACCCGACAGCTGATTCAAATATACATTCAATATACGGTTATGGATGCCTGCACACCAGCTTAATGATGCAATTATCCAATCAGTCAATCATGTGGCGGCTGTGGACTGCAAAAAAACATCATGCGGGGATCAGGAGCTTCAGTTGATGTTCACAAAACATTAGAAGAATGGAAAAAAAGTGATTTCAGTGACTAAGACTGTGTTGGTATCAGACAGGCTGATTCACACAGTATTATATTGTGTGTCAATAAGGCAGCCAGTGCACTGAAATACATGACTATGTGGGTGCTCAGGATTAGATTTTTTAATAACGAAAACTAAATAAAGATTTCAGTTGATAATATAATTTCATTTTACATATCAAAACCAAAGTTAGCATTAAATATTTCCACCGGAGAAACTGAAACATTAAACCTGGGTCCTCAGGGACCCCTGGGGGCTCAGGGCAGCCGCTGACTCTGCAGCCTTGAATTTGACAGTTGTTCAATATTAAGTTCAATCTAATGAGCCTTAGTTTTAAGTAGAAGAGTAAATGATCACCATAATAAGTCTTGCTCCTTTGTTGAATCATTTGCCAGCTCTCCACTTGTGTTCTGTTGTGTCTATGTTCGATCCAAAGCATGCAGCGGTTCTGGTAAAGGGAAATACAATATCCCAGTAAACAGTGGAATCCCCACAAACATCTCGTGACCAGGAAAAGGTTTCGAGGCCCAGAGAGAACATTTTCCCATTTGCTCTCAGTAGGAAATCTGTAATGAGAGGGCAAAGGCCTCAGTGGGCTCTTGTCTGATAAGTCAAGCCATTTTGTGTTAGTTGCATTGATGAAAAAAAATCATTTAAAGGGTTTAAGTTTTCACACTGCAGAAGTCAATACGGATTTTCCATCGGGTGCAGGCAGTGTCTCATCGCTCTCACTTTCTCTTTTTCTGTTTTTCTATCTGTCTTTGTTTCTCTCTGGGTGATTCTTCCTCCCTGGGATATTCTTCCTCTCACTGCCTCTGTATCTTTCTATCTGTCTGTGTCTCCTTTGGGTTAATTCTATTTCCTCCCTTATTTTCGCATACTATATGTTTCCTGCGGTGCATCAATACTAGTCTAGAGTGGACAATTTATAACGACATTAACATTTAGCTTCAATTTATCTCCCTTGTTGATTTCATCTCCTATTTGGAGGTGTTGTTCTTCACTGGCCAGTCTGGGCTTGTCTCAATCAATGAGTCACTTTCCCTCGATCTCATCTCTGTTAACCTTTAAAGTCCAGTTGAATATTTCAGCTGTAATTTGGACTCAACTGAAGCAATGCACATGGTGGATGGCCAAATAATACAAGTGTATAAAAGATATTTGTTTAATATGTCAGCATCTGGGTGGATGCCAAGTACCTCTAAAGGAATTTACTTCGGTGTGTTTGGTGCAAGAATAAATATAAAATAAAATACCACAAAAATACTACAAAAAGGGAAGTACATGTTGTAAAAACTAGAAGAAAATTGTGCAATTAGCGATAAGATATTTAAAGGCCGAGTTAGAAGTTCCTCATTCCATTCAGATTGATTAAAGGAGGAGAGAGAGACTAAATCCTGGACCCTTTTGGAGACACTTTCTAAACACACCAATAGGATTTGCATAATTTGTATGTGAAATATCAGGGACACCTGAATTGTCCCAATCATGTCAGTAGTCTTTTCTAATAGCCTGTCACTTAACAATACTAACAATAAATATGAGACTTTGCAATATTCTAAGCTATATTGAAGTACACAATGTACTTGGAACAACAAGGAATAATTTTCTAAATATATTTGGTGATATGTGGCTCCAAGCTACAGACCGAACAGTAAACAATGTGCACCTTAATGATTTAAGAGTCATGCATGGTTGTTGGACATATGATTGGCCCTCTGTGTAAATTGTGGCCCCTTTTTGTGCCGTGATTTAGAAAAAGCCTAGATGTGCCGCTGTGATATATAGTTAAAAATGTACGCTCTGTGACATTACTGTCTCAATAAAAAGCTCTAGTTACCTTTCCCCTGTTTGTATCTCTTTTCAATCAGGTCTAAGCCGAGCAATTTTCTGTCTCAAGGTTGCATCAGACATATAGAAGATATAGAACGGTTACCTCAAGGGGGCCATCAAGGAGTATTTCACACTGCTAACTGCTGCCTGTGTTAAATGAATCAGATCCAGGTGGCCTCTGAAACATGGAGGGGATCCTCTTCTGGGAAGATGCTTGATGACACATGAACGGGGGGGTTGTTAACTGCCTGAATTCTGCGGCACAGGTGCGTGGAGAGATACCTGCAAATACAGGCAGCATAGAGGCAGCAGGATATTCCGACAGTTTGCTGCCACCCCACACACATTTCACATCCTGTAGCCTCTGGATATGAGCTCTTGTGGACCTTTGAGGGCAGATATCTCTGTTACTACAGGAGATCTGTACCTTCCGACCATGAGGCTGCATAACAGCAGACCTGGCTTACCTCCTGGCCGAGATCAATATCAGCGCCAACACCTGAAGGGTCAGGAGGACAACCACCAAAGCCAGTACTAACTGCTCAGTAGTCTGAGGATAAAAGAGGAGGTGGATGACTGTGTTGAATGGCTTGAGGCCCAAACTCTGGCCAGAGGAGTCAGAGAGCAGCAGCGGGCCAAAGACACGGGCCCAGCAGTCACTTTATTCACACTGCCCTGTGCTGCCCACCACAGTCACAGAAAAAGACTTTCCCTCAGGGCTGCGACAGCCACCATTTCACACCTTTACACTGTTCTTCAACCTGCCATCTGATGCCATGTCCCTCCCAGGGTCCCCCAGTGACACACCAAGGCTTCCAAGCGTGGCTGCTTAGAGATATCCACATTTTTCTCCTTCTTATGTAAGCAGATGGTATTTTCCCAGTTGGATACATTTAAACTTCAAAATGTGTTTGGCATATCCATTTAAATTTAGTCATATTAAAATGTTACCCCAGTGGAGCCTTCAGCATTGTCAGCAGGATTCAGCGTCAAAGAATCTTGAACTCTGAACTATAACCTGTAAAAATGAGCAAAATTTTAAGACATTTGTGACATAAAAATAATGATGAACACACAATATTTTACAGACTCAGCAGAGCTCCGCATCAGCATAATTTATATCAACTACGATAAAGTCAAAAAGTCTGAATTTACTGTTGGATTCACTGAAAACATTAAATGATCATTTATATTAGTAGTTTAAAGAATAGTGTATTAATATGTAAGCATAACATTGTTTAGCTCAGCATGCAGTGATGTTAACCATTAGTTACCACAAGAGAAGTTTGTTATTAGTGAAATTAACCATTTTAACTACTATTTAAACAATTAAAGTGGGTGTACAAGCTGGTAAATTCAAATTTCAATAGAAATGGAATGGAAAATAAAATCCTGATGCACACTAATGCAACTAGTTATTATTGAGCGTACATAATTTACATATATATATATATATATAGGTCCACAACTAAGAAAAAGCTATAGGGACCAAAACGAAATGCAGACATCCTAACTAATGGATTTTAATATAGTTGAACACACTTTCTCTAATAGATTCAGTGAACTGAAAAGTCAACAACATGACCCGTCTTGTTTGAAAACTGTTTTCTTTTCCCTGTTCTTTTCCCCTGACCATATGTCGCACAGAGCTATCTTTAACAGGGAGCATGTGAGTGAGCTGTGTTAGGCCCCTCGAGGGGTACAACAAACTAGTGGCCCTTTGACCTCCACTTAGAGTGAGGACTTTCCATCTCTGGACAACTTGCCCTTCGAAGCACTCTGCTGTCACTTAAAGGGCTAATGGCTCCCATTCCCCCGATGCAAGGAAATTAGGGGGCCTAATACAACATTGTGGCCTGGCTTTTGGTGTTTTGGGGATAACAGATTGTTTCCAAAGTAGTAGAAGAGGGCAGGCTTGTTGTGAGGATGCCTCATCAATCATCATTGGACGCCCTTTAAATGGGTGTGCGCCTCCCTAAGGGTTTTTAGGATTGAACTGCAAAGGATTTAAAGGGCAAGCCTACTGTATGTTTTCCAGTCTAAGCAGTTTCCAAAGTAACTCTGTGCTCAACTCACACTCAGCATTTAGATGAGGACTACTGACGCTGCGCATAAATGTTTCACAAACCCCTACACGGCCATCATAAGATCGCTTAACTAGATACTGCAAACAGGCCACGGTGCAGAATAAATGACAGCAACTATTCCAACTACAATCTTTCTGCTGACAGCTGACAGGCACTCCTCATTGAGAAACAGAATGACTCTATAAACGCTGTGAATGAAAACGTGTGAATGATGATAGGGATGCGAGGGAGGGTTTGTGACTCCGCTTCATCAAGCAACCATTACATGTAAATTATGAAATCCACAACCCGCGTGCTAAACACTTCGGGGAAATCAGAAATGCCTTTGGGACGACCCTCTCCGGGCCGGCCTGTCCCTGCAGGAGCACCGGAGGACGGGCTGCGGTCATCAGGGAGATTCAGCTCCCATTGATCCGGCTGCACTACAGTATCCACTGGTGGCAATCCGCCAGTGCATCTCTCTCCCCTGGCTCCCAACCCATTTGGTTCTGTTGCATTTTGGTTTGTTTACTCACTGATTTTCCTTCCAGCTCTGTAAAGTAGACTTATTTTTAGTTACAACTCATGTGTGTGTCTCCTCTGCTTTGTCCAGCCTGGAGTCAGGCTGTGACTTTGTAAACCAATCAGCAATCACATCCATTTAATATATATTTACATAATACAAATTCCAGAAATGTCTGTCTAACACTCTGGCCAACATATCTTGAGAACTGTTCATCTTATTGGCATCATAGTTGACATGTGTTTTGTTGAATTTGGCATGATTTGAGCGCTCTGTTGGACTTATCAACAGAGCGCTCAGGGCCATTCACAACTGATTCTGCGGCTCAGGGTTCTGTTTACTCTGTTGAGCTTCAACCCCCATTTTAAATAAACAGGTGAACAGCTCTTTCTGCAGCCGTGGGGGTGAAGCTTCAGGGTTCTGTAGCAGGACTTTTCAGCTCAATTACTGCAGGTCAGCCGCCAGCGTTACCACAGGCAAAGCAAACAGCTCTTTCCAAACCAACATGTTTACAAGGGGAATTGCACTAGCGGTATAAAATATATTAATATTTTGCTTACACTGGTAGAAACAGAACATCCAGTGTTACACACAGGCAAAATTCTACTTTATGTGAATAGTATGGCATTTTTCAAAATGTGCCTCTCTTTCTTGCCAAGAGTTAGAGTGAAAGATGCCACTTACATCTGTGTGTGTTATGAAGCCGTTCCAGCAGCTAGTTAGCTCATCTTTGCAAAGAATTGAAATGGGGGGAAACAGCTACAGTATTCAATCACTGAGCCAGAGAGGTGCTGGCAGACAGATCTTGTTACATTTGGACAGACTCCTCAATGGGATAATTTCCCAAAATGACGACTCTTTTAAACATCAACAAAATACCCATACATTATGAGGCTCCGACATATTTTTGTTTAAACTTTGGCACTGGCTCCACCGTGTGAAGCCTCTCGTCTCTGTTTCGAGTGACAGCGGAGTAACAGCAGCCCGAAGGAACCGAGGACAGAATCCTCAAGTGGAAACGTTTGTGTAATTGAAACGGGTCGAGTCGCTTGACCTTGCAGCAATTTGAGCAGCCTCCTTGAATCCTAAAAAAGCTGCTTCAGCACCGAGGAATTTGATTGATTACACGTATAATTGCGGTGCTATTTTCCCTCATACGTTTGAAAGACTGCCACTTTTTAAAAAAAAACATAAATTGCAGGTTTTCTTGCAAAAAGTGTTAAGAGGAAACACGCCAGGCTTATGCACATTATCCACTAATCTTCATTTTGACAGGCTGGAGCCAGATTTAGGAAGTTTTGCTTCTTGAAGGCAGAATCAGAACAGCAGTGACTTCCAACTCACGAGTCTTGTGAAATGACAGCTGGGTGTGAGCCTCGGAATACGACAGTGACAGAAACGATAAAAAGACGCATCTGGTGCATTTCATTTCAACCACTGTCATTGATGCTCTGCCTTTCATAGCTCTCCTGAAGACGCCTTCTCAATTTTGTCAACTGAAGTTACCTTCTTTTTTTTTCTTCTAAAAAAAACATTTTCCTACTTTAATTTGTGTTCCAACAGGCAATTTTATAGTAGAATGAGCTCTTTGATGAACCTAAAAAGCAATCATTACTTCCTATTTTTGAAATTCCTGGCAACCCCGCACACTTTTCTCATGTTGGTTTAAGACCTGGGGATTGTGATCAGAGCATTTTCACGGATGTGTCGCTGATTTTTTAAATTCTCTTTGTTCTGACTGGATTAAAATGATGCATTATCAGGCATACATTGGCAGGATGAGATAGCCAATGTTTATTCACTGCAGGAGAAGATGAATGGCTGCGCCCCTGGTCTCCCGTGTCAATCAGTCAGGTTGGCTCATTAGGTCAGCAGATTCTGAGCCACGGGGGGATAGTTATTCAAATCCCTCAAAATATGCAGAGACAGTGAAAACACCTTGTCCATGAAAAACAATGGCCTTGTGCTGCAAGTGTGTCCTGTGTGGAATTCAGCCTCTGTGATAAACAGAATATTGGAGTCGCTGCTGAGAGGCAGCTTTGATTTACTGTAAATAAGACAACATGATACATAAAATGATGGGGATAACAACAAAGCAGGACATGCAAGTCCTCTGTGTATACAGCTCACACAGACACACACATGCATACTCTAAGAATAAATATATACTCTAAGAATAAACATATATTTTTAGAATAATAGTTATCCAATTAAATAGTTATCTTTAAAGCCCACAGTACAAACTGCTGATGGTCAATATTGAATCAATCAATCAATGAATCAATCTTTGTTTGTATAGCAGCGTTCAAACAGGTTATTTGAGAAGAGTGGTCCGCAATTTACTGATAAGCCAAGACTAGAACAAAACACATACAAATTATGTAAATGAAATACCGCAGAATCGATTTTAAATCTAAAATAAAAGTAAGAAAGAAAAAGACAGTAAATAGGACTTTTTTCAACAAAAGGGGTCATAAAAACATATACTGAAATATTGAAATTGAATAAAATGTTAAACCTAGATACAAGAAAAGGTCCATAAACCATACCAGGCAATAGATATACACTTGTGTTTAAAGATTCCAACACTATCAAACTAGTTATGTTTATATTATTGAATTTTTAAATTGTATCTTTTTATGACGACCAACTTTAAAACAGTGAACGTTTTCTATTGCAGATGTATTTTGTGTGCAAAGAAAAATAAGTCACAATGGACTTATACTCTTATACAAGTATATTCATGATATTCATATTTTATAAGTACTCTTCTAGCACCCTCTATGTGTACTTGAGTCTGAGCAAGAAATAGCCTAAAGATGCTCGGAGAGGAGTTTGCATTCCAAAGCTTTACCTTGTCAATCTTCTGCAGAACAAAGATCCACTGAAGGATACCTCATAGGTTTCATATTCCTATTGCTAGTTTTTAGTCATGGTTTTATTTGTGTTCTTCAAGTGTGTGTTATGTCACAAAATCTTCTTTTTATACATATCCTGCTCTTGTGCACTGCCTATTTTAAAAAGTCTGTATCTTCAAAGTGAACTCAAGACCTGGAAACAAAAACGTTTATACAATACAATATTAAATTCAGTGTGCGTTCAGGGCTAATCGCATAAATATTGCAAACTTATGACTGGACTACTCGTCCAACTGTAAAATCATATGACAATGAACAGAGTAAAAAATGATAGAAAAGGAGATTTATGGTACCTTTCAACACACAACATTAAAACATCCATCCCTTATCTGAACTGCTTATCTTTTCAGGGTCGCAGGGGAGCTGTAGCCAATCCCAGCTCACATTGAGCGAGAAGTGGGGTACACCCTGGACAGGTCATTAGCCTTCAGGGCTGACACACAGAGAAACATAACCAGTCGGTACTAAAACATGCAGCGCAGAAATGCTTGGATTTGAGCGGTAATAGAACTGGGTGTTGTGTTTTTATTCCAGGTCTTGAATATGTCCACAGGTTTAGTGACATGATATACAGAACAATCAGTTTCTGTCATTGCTCCGTGGAATCCAGATATCATTCATCCCCAGCCGGCGTGCGTGTCCTGTTGTCCTTGCTGTTGTGCTGAGCACAGGAGTTGGATAGGAAAGGGATGTCTCAGAGCCATGTAAACAGTGGGGGCTGGTCTCTGGCTGGGTTCCTCAATCTTCACAGAGAGAACCAGGCCTCTTGCTCTACCTGCAGAAAGTGTGTGTACCGCACTGATTTCTCTATATCTCCATCATTCTTTAACGCATTTCTCCCCTGACACTTCCCTTGTACCTGCTGCATTTTCTGCCTCTCTCCGGTGGTAGCCAGCAGATATCTTGGTTGCATTGAGGAACCAGCCAGTCCCAGTGAACACCAGGAGGGAAGGGGACCCTAAACTCTGACTATGTGCCAGCAGTTATTTTCCTCATCACAGAACCCGCCTTGACACAAATAATGGAATGCACTGGCAGTCTTTCAGAAAGACAGCGAGGGGAAAGTGGGCCACTGCCAACCCTAGGCTATGCAAATCTACCCGCAGCCTTCTGAGTTTAGAAATCTAATGATCAGACCGAACCCAAGCGTTTTCCATCCTCTCTTTCTTTTCCCCCAGATCTCTGACTTTTCTCTCATTTCCTCTCTCCAGTCCGCGTTCCTCCTCTGTGTGTTTTTCTTCTTCTCACAGCTCTGTTACTGGCTTTGCCATCTGGTGCCGGTGCCCAGGAGATGGACTCTACCCCTGGCTCGGGGGCTTAGAGTGGGAGCCTGGCACCGCGGCTGCTGATTCCAAAATAATCGACGCTGTGCTGTTGTGACTCATTTCGCCTCTGATGGGCATCGTGGCCACTCAAGCGTGTGCCTGCAATTAAGCGTTGCGTTAAGTAAAAACTGCAATTTGCAAAGGCAGGCATGAAGGTGCACTTCAGTAGAACAAAGCAAATTGAAGGGGTGGAGGAGGAGGAGCGGTGGGGGCTCATGTGGAGAAACCAATCAATCTGTCCCGAGGTTTTGAATTAGTCTTTCTTTTTTCTATCTCGGACAAATTGCAGTGGTTCTGAAATTAGAAATGCTGCTAGGTCAATATTTGATCTACAGACCTTAGCAACCCAAAGAACGTGAGATTAAGACACTGCAAAAACAAAACAAAATTAAACACCAGGGTTGGATTTTCAAAGTGGATATATTTAAATTTTCTGCTTTGGTAATGTATTCATTAAAACGCACTAATCTGATTCTGTCTTTCCAGCAGGGGGTTTGTTCTCCGTTTGTTGCCGCCTCCTCAAGATTCCATCATTTTCACAGCCAACAGGGCAGTGAAACATTAAGGCCTCCCCATCTGATCTTCACGGGCTATGATTATCTCTAAGAACTGCTGTCAAGGGCTGATGTGAACAGCAGCCAGAGGAACATATTTAGGCGTCTGTGTCTGACCATTAGGATCTCAGCTGAAAGCACTGTTATTTTTACCCCTGTAGACAGAACATTTGCTGTCAAATCCAGCTCGGCTGTGGGGAATGGTTTGTCAAGAACTGCAATGCATTAAGCCACTGGTACACTTCCTCACTCACCAAGGATAATTGCGATAATGGGTCTGTGTTGAAAAAGAAAAAGAAAAATAACTTAGACTATTAAGGAAATACACTTATTTGCAAACCATTAGCTTTGGAGATCATTAGCTTAGTTTACAGTAGCTTCGGCTAAATTATTCAACAACCTCATTGTTTCTTTATGATACAATATTCGAGGATCACAAGGAATATATCCCATTCTTTTGTGTTTCAGTCCAGTGAGACAACTCGAGTCAAGCCACTGGACATGAAAACAACCCAACTGCTCGGCCTCGAACAGAATCATTACCACTGTTACTCATCAGAAGTAACACAAACCATTTTCAGACACAAACATGAAAGTGTTCGGAAATTGGTTCCTGACATTTTCCATTGTTTGCCTTTCACACGTCAAGAACACAGCAGGAAATTGTTCGGCTCAGACTCGGACAACAACAAGAAATCGGCGTCTAGGTAGAGTACACTGAAGGCAGGACATGACCCGACAATGATCCTGTGGACAGCACAGTGTTACTGTTAACAGCACATCGTCACACGCCTCAACCTAATAGCCAAAAGTTCTCGCATCATGGCAAGTTTCCCTCTGCACATTTTCCTGCTGAATTCTCACCTGGGCTCTTGTCTCGCAGTTTCTAGAAATTTCATTGGGGCCTGGCTGAAAAAGTTCCGATGTCCGAAAGCACCTTATTGTTGCTCTGAAGATTGGCAGGATGAAGAAACAGTTCATTATCTGCCGTAAAATGTGATAAATGATAAATAGCTAGAAATTTGTTTTACAACCTAGATTGTGTCTAGATTATACACCAGGCTTTACTTTGTGCAGGTATTTAGATTTTGTTGCTTGCGGACACAGGCTTGCTAACTGTTTCCCTCTGCTTCAGGTCTGTATGCTAATCCAAGCTATTGGTCTCCTGGCTCCTAGTCCATTCAAATTGATGTACAGATACGAGAGTGATTCCGATCTTGTCGGCAAGGGAGCAAATATTTGTTTTGTTTATTTCCTAGATTTGTCTTCTGCTGATCTGTTTGCTGCTGAATCCAAATTAAATGGCAGGAATTTTCATGGGACCTTGATTAGCATGAATTAATATGATAGGGGATATATACACAAGTTAATGAAAGCAACTGAAAATGAACATCAGCAGTACTTCTCCATACTGGTGGGAGATAACAAGCCAGAAGAAGTGTCTTAAAGCTCCAAATAAGTCTCTCATCTGTAGGGAGATCATGCAGTCACTGAATGACAGAGAAGGAAGCAAAAATGGTGGCTCTAGTCGTTGAAGTAGGTTTGAAAATTGGTCACAGCAAATTTAAAGCACAGGAGGAGACAAAACAGCAACTGTTGCTTCACTTTTTCAATCTCAGCATCACAATGTGGCCTTGGCTGGATTATATCGGGTTTGTGGCAACGCTCTAGATGGGATCAGCGTTATCAAGGCTTTTGTGAAAATTCACTTTTCCACAGCATCAAGAAAACAAATCAGACCATTTGATTGTTTGAAATGTTCTGTTACCTGGCTATAATTTTTTTCATTACTACAGATTAATTGGAATTTTGCCCTTAAAAAAAAATGCCTCTTCTCATAAGATTACGAACATTTATCAGATATATCAAATCAAATAGCATCCTACAGAGTCCCCTGAAGGTAAGAAGAGAGACAAAAGTGAAAATTCTTACCCACTATCTTGCAATCACTTTGCAGTTAACTGTACAAGATGTAATAGCACTGCTATCACCCCAAAACTAATGGCAGTTGTTGATAATAAATTTGTATCTAAATAGGAAACAATCTTCTAGCATTCTTTTCCGCATCCACTCAAGCTCTGTCAGGTTGGAGGACAGTCAGTTTCTCTTGAATGAGAAAGTGCCACTCTGGCTTTGTCTTGGCAGGGTCATAGTCCAGCTGGAACTTGAACCTTTGGCCCAGTTTCGCCATCGATCAAATTCTCATTGAGGACGTCTCTGTGCTCTGCTTGTTCAGTTTTCCCCTCAACCCTGACCCGTCTCCCTGTCTCTGATGCTGCCACCACCTTGCGTGACTGCTGGAATGGTTTTAGGCAGCTGTTGAGTGATAGCTGGTTTCATCCAAACATGACGCTTAGAACTGAGGCCAAACACTTCAATCCCAGTTTCATCTGACAAGAGTTGTCTTGTTTCCATGCGTTTCACTGAGGACAGGCTTTCGTCCGACCATTCTGCCAAAAAGCCCAGTGCTGCTGTGAGTCTTCTGAAAGTTTCCACTATCTCCATATAGGATCTCTAGAACTCAGCTAGAATGACCATCAGGTTCTCGGTCATCACTCTAGCCAAGGCCTGTCTCCTTTGGTTGCCCAATTTGGCAGGTCAGCCAACTCTAGGGGGAGTCCTGGTCATTCCAAACTTCATGCACCTAAGAATTATAGAGGCCACTTAGGCCACTTGAAAACCTTCAATGCAGCAGGACTTTTTGAACCCTTTCCCAGATCTGTGTCTTAGCACAACCTTTTAAGTAGAAGTGTCTGTTCCCATGGTCAACTTAAGGCTTCAGGACTTCATTCAAAACCACACAGAAACATTTCCGTCCTTGTGTCAACGTGTAAATACGGCTGTGAAGGATTTATGAGCAAATCTGTGGGTAAATTGCTGATTTATGAACAGGTTCTCTCGACATGAAGTATCTGCTAACACATGACATCTGTAGTGTGAAGGCCAAACTGCAGAGGATGAAAGAACTCTGCTGTCACTCCCCAAATTCACAGATGTGTCTACTTCACTTATATTATCATCACACCAAAAATGATGGAGGTATGATACACAGTTTCAGCAGCTGGTGTTAACATGCACAAACATTACGGCCGGGTTGGGAGGGTGAAAAGAGATCGTATGTCAACTTAAGTTGGTTCTGATCACAGTTGGGGCCAAATGTTGCTTTCAAATACAATTTGAACAGATGGTTCACAACCGTTCGGTAATACATGCAGAACTTTGCCAGCAATTTCAAGGCTGTCAGCTCTAATCCCAGTACTTTTACCTGAGGTTATTTTTACTGGACATTATACAAAAGGTACAAGAGGTTGAGAATTTGCTGGCAGGGGGAATGTGTAGTCTGCAAGAATTACCTCTCAACATAAATCTAATCCTTTTTAAATAGACCTATGGTATGTCCAATAAACCTTATGAAGCAGTGTGCTAATGCATAATGGATTTGCACATGTGCTTGAGTGAAATACAAGGGCGATGTTCAGTTTAAATATCAGAAGGACATTTACTACTTTGGGTGGTTGGGTAGATTTGTGTGTATATACACTTACATTCTTTTTCTATCTTATATGCACAGATAAAAAGATATAATTTGCACCAATTCTTAAAAACTAGAAGATCTATTTTATATATGATATCGACTTGTGTGCTGACATCATTCAAAATGTTTCAAGCCATGTTCAAACTCAAATCATTTTTATTCAAGGTAATGACACTTTTGCACAACTCCCATAATCCCATGCTGCTTCCCGACGTCATCAAACTAGATTTTTTTATTTCGTTTTTAACTTTGTTTTCTTATCGAAGCAACAACTCCATTTCATTATGACATCAGAGGTCAAATAACCCTGCGACTCCACCTGCCTGTGGTGGTGCTGTCAAATGTTAATACTGACTTTCTATGAACACAATTTATGCCTGTTGTCGCAAAGATTATTTAAAAATGGGAGCAATAACGACAAATTACCTCTCAACTTTGGCCTGAGATTTTAATAAATTATAAATTATTATATATAAATATTTCGAAGATTTATATTCGGGGAAATGTATATTAACATTCACTGCTATGACATACGTTGATGTTAAAACAATATGCTTGGGACAAAGATTTTTTTATTTGCCACTACTTTGATACAGCTATGTTGGCTGACACTGTTTTACTGGTTTGTCAGATCAAAGTCTTTGATTCTACAACTTTGAAGAATAGACTAAACGTAAACCTGGCAACTCTACATTGGTTTGAATCCCCGGACACCAGGATTTTTCAGTTTGTTAAAAAAATTGGTAACATGTCCCAGATGTCCATAGTGCAGTATGTTCTGATGGTGTGTGTTTGTTTAGGCTTTAAAATATGGATCAAATTGGTCAGCGATTTAATGAAAAAAATGAATATTCATTTAACATTCTGTAGTATAAACATGTCAGACTTCAAAAGACGATGGTGAAAGTGAAATTTGCAAGATGGGTTTTGACTTTCACTCCCCGCCGAGTAGGTTTCAGACCATCTGATGAAACTTGTAGACATTTGTCTTTAATCACCAGCTGGATTTAATGTTTACTCGTAATGTCTTATTTGCCTTCAGTGTCTTACCGTCTGGTACGTGCAGTAGTTCACATTTTGTGGTGTGTTCCTCCCACCCAAAGAGAGGACAAAATGTTTCTCTATGCTCAGACTTTGATGTGGTGAAATTGCAGGAAGATGGCAGCCAAATAACCTTGACGGGGGGGGCCCGCTGTGCTTTTAGTTCCATTACCGGTTGATGATAAAATGTACTTCCTCCAAACAGGGATTGCATTTGCAAAAGATGAGATGAAATTTCATAAACCCTTATGATGAAAAATGGGCCTGGAGTATGTACTGGGTTACAGCACTACAGCAAATATACAAAGCATGAAATGTGAGCAAACATATGTGTTGATAAAATGTGATTTAAGCTTAAAAACTTTAATTTCCCAACATCGTAATGGACTTTGTGTAATTGGGATTGTTTCTGTGCCGAGCAACTTGACGTGATGCAGAGAGGAGCCCTTTATTATGATGCCAATATCTGATCACAGCCCACTAGCCGAATCCATATTGTTTGATATGTGACATGTAACACCAATATGTGGGTAATTACTGTCTCATCTCTGGGCTGCCTCAGATGTGGAGGATTGCGGGGCAGGATGGTTCGGGAGCCTCAGGGGAGGGAGAGAGATGGAGAGGGAGAAAGAGAGAGGGATGGAGAGAGAGAGAGAGAGAGAGAGAGAGAGAGAGAGAGAGAGAGAGAGAGAGAGAGAGAGAGAGAGAGCTCTGGGAACCAAGACAGCTTTTATACGGTGGTTTTGATCAGCCCTCAGGCTAGACAGTGCCTGAGATGTGTGTGTATGTGTGTGTCAGAGCGTGTATTCATGTGTTTTGGAGAGGATGTGTCAGGAGTGGGCAGTTGCATGCCCCCCCCGCCCCCCCCAATGTTCAAATTCTCCTGTGTTTATGTTTAAGCCACATGTGAGTGTGTGGCGCGTCGATGCTCTGTTGTTGTTAATGCGAGTGCGAGCACTTACTTGAAGGTGACAGTCTGCGGGTGAGGTGGAGGCACCGTGTTCCTGCTGCCTCGGCACAACCAGGTCACACTCCGGTTACAGACACAAGCACATTAACACTCCAGGTTCAAAGGTTCAGATCGGCCCAGTCGCTGCTCCGAGCCAAGAAGTCAATTTAGAAAGGAGAAGACAGGCCGAGGGGGGTGGAAACAAAATTGCTTTTGATGCTTCAATAAAATGTTGTGGCACTTTATGAACACAGCTTCATGCAAAGTCTTATTGTATATTATAACAGCGATGGGCAGCTTGTTGCCCACGGGAAACATCTTTTCTTATATTTCATCCCCATCTGTTTTTTCCTTGAGTGAATGAGCTCATAATGTTATAGGATACAAAGACATTATTAAAGAGCTGAATAGCTGCCCACACGTAGGTGAAACTCCTCTGGCAGCACAGTTTTCTTCGTCTTTTTTTTCAACATTGACTTCTTTTTATCGTTTTTTATAATGCAGATTTTCTTGCAAGGAAACAAGAAGAAAGCTGGACACAAAATAAAGTCCCTCAGATAACCTTACTTCATCCTTCACAGAACAAACACCTCAATCTACATCAAAATGTTTGCTAGATGGGACCCAGGGACCATTTGTGTGTTCATTTAATAGACAAGCTGAAAATAACACCCCAGTATAAAACAGCTTTATGTTCACAGTAGCTATTCATAGAGCAAAAACCTTCAATTAAATGTATTAATGGATAAATTCATGTACTTTGATCATAACAGAGAACAGACAGAGACATCTCATCTTTTGTGTCGGAAACAAACAAACACGGAGGTCAGTCTTTTGTGAAGCTGATGTAAAGGTCGTCGGGTCGCGGTCTGTGCGATTGCTTAGATAACCGGCGTCGTGCTGCGTAGGTCGCACTCTGTTTATGGACCAGAGCCCATTAACACAGCAGGAGCCGAGCTGAGAGCCTGGACACCAGTTGAACATTTCCTGGCTAATTATCTGCCTCAGACGAGGCACGTTCTGCCCCTCCATGGTTTTTAAATATGACCTTAAATGCAGGATTATTTTTTATCATGCTGCAATGATGATTTTTCTGATCTTCACTCTATAAACACAGTAAATCGCAGGTTACTATTCAAATGCTCTAACTGTGGAGAGGACCCTGAGATACAGAGAGATTTAACATGTTACATTGGAAATTTCTCAAGAGTTTCAAGAACATATTACCAACCCTGCCCTTGATGCTGTTCTAGTTGGCAATCGTGTACTATTATTTGTATTCATACAATTCATTCTATGAAACATTTAGGTCTTTATTGGATAAAGCTACAATGGAGGCAGAAATGAAAAGTGAGATGTTTGAGTATTTCATTGGCACATTATGCTTTCTATTGTGTATTCATTATATTCTTATTGTAATACAAGATCAGATACAGCTCAGCAGACACAAAAGAAACTTTTTCCTCCCTTATCAATGTTCCCTCTGCAATTTTACATCTGTCTGTGAAAATCTGTGAAAGCTTGATACCTTTCATTGGCTGCTGTGGTTTCAATGCTTTCTTTAATGGAATGAAATTCTGGTAGATTTCCCTCTTTTTAGCGAAATTTGAACACAGGAGCAGTAGATGGAAGACAACACACACAGAAGCTGTAAGGATTGGGAAAGCAATTAGTGATGTGCTCTACTTCCCATAAATCAATGATAATTCAAATTGATGAGAAAATACTGTTCTTAAAGTGTCAATATTCCAAAAATATACAGTATATATGCATTTTTCTTGGAAATGGTTTACAGTCAAAAACTACATTTAAGTGGGCTCTGGTAATAACTAGAATAAGCCAATAGTCTGAACAGGACGCTGACATGTAAGCTGTTTTTACTGAATATCTTAACCAGAATAAGGTCAAACTCAGAAAAAGCAACAATTAAATTAAGACATATTGAGTTTTTAACCTTATTCCAATTATGTAGACATGTATACCTCTTAATCGCATTATATCATATTGAAAATTTCACAGTTTTTTACTACATCGACATACAACAGTTACGAACTGCTTGACGAAATATAGATTCTATAAATAGCTCATGTAAACTCTATGATCAAATAATATCTTATTCTGAATAAAGGCAATAGATGGAATATTGGTGTCCATGTAAACGTAGTCGTGTCATATATCAGATTTATATTAATTATGCAGAGGCAAGATGTTTTATGTGTGTGAAGTAGTGAAATTGTGATCAGAGTAATAAACGGGAAAATAGTTGACATAAAAAGATGTGCCTCAAAAACGTAAAGGGTAATGATTTTCAGATCTTTGACCATAATTTTTAATTAATCATAACTGTTACTATTCATTTATCAATGTCCTTTTTAATGCGACTGCAGTGGTCTGCCAACATTCTGCAACGCAAAGCTATTTCCCTGTAGGATAATAAATTAATTCAACTTAATTCATCTCTGATGGGGACTGATCACATCCACTTTGATATAACTGTTACATTGTAACCACATTAATCCTGTTTTTGGTGCTGAAGTCTTTAAAACTTAATGACTCTCAGTATATCTCTGAAGCTGTCGTCAGGCAGGCCGGTGGTTGGCTTCGTCTATGTAGCTCTGAACCTCTGAACTTATTACATCTCTAGTCTACATCATTAGTGCGTTTGCTTTTCAGGATGCAGGCGGAGTGTAGTCTTGTCTGCGCGGGACGAAAGGGTCAGATCAACAACAGAATAATGCAGGCCCACTTAAATCCAAAAGATACAGACTGACTTCAGATTAGAGGAACTTTTCAATGTGGTGCTGAATAATATATTTTTTAAAATTAATATTAAATGTAAAAGGAGAAAACAGCAACGTCTCTGGAGACAGCCAATGTTACAACTTCCCAAGCCGCCCATGATTTAGTCATATCCTTTACTTTAATTCATCTGCAAGGTTCAGCTCTATAACCTGGTAGATATTAATAGATGAAAAGTCATTTGCTCCAAGAGATGGAAATACGGACGACTCATCATTTACAACTCAGGCCTTTTAAATGGCTGCGGAATGAC
This sequence comes from Pseudopleuronectes americanus, assembly GCA_038501795.1. NCBI lineage: Eukaryota > Metazoa > Chordata > Actinopteri > Pleuronectiformes > Pleuronectidae > Pseudopleuronectes > Pseudopleuronectes americanus. Next base: position 5,431,093 of record CM076734.1, on the reverse strand, counting down.
TAATGACTTTCGTAGCTCTACCTAGTTCTGCAAATGTGTGTGGGTTTTGATCCAAGCCATAGAAAGTATATAAAGATTGATGACATGACGGCTCCGCAAAGGTGGAGTCTCAATCGCCCTCTGGTGGCTGGCTGCACTATGGGTCATAAACCCCCCCTCCTCCATGTTAGCAGTATTAGGACAAGGTCCAAAAAGTCAATGGACATGTCTAATCCTTTTTTCTCAAAGATGGTTTCTGTCATTTTAGTTCTGCTTCACACTGATCTTTACTCAGATTAGCTATTTGATGCTACAAAAATACGACTGACTCTGTCTTTCATCCGTGTATCCATCCCCCAATCACTACCGACAGACTGCTTCACCAAATGCTCAAGATGACAGCCTCTGTATTCTGGATTCATTTCTGGATAGTAGGTTAGAAGTTGAACGATATTTTCTATCTGTATTTGCAGTCCATGGTTTAATATCTATATACACATTTAACAATTTGTGTAAAAGTCCCAACACACTTGCGAATTTAAACACAAACTACACAATTAGAAATCTGTTCACATTCACATATATTGAGGTACATTAACACATTTACTCCACTTATATCTGTAAATAGCTCTGCTAAAAGAGTGGCCCCATATACCTGCCCAACACCAAAGTGTAGAAAAGCACAGTTAGCAACTAGCTAGTGATCAAAGTAGAGCTTTAAGTGGCCTCAGGCTACATCCATACTCCTGCCACTGTGTAGTTTGGAAATGATATTGGCCCTGTTTTAGTTTGAAAACTGCTGGGTGTTGTTTTAGTCTGGATGGGTAGGAACAGAGATGTTTGGAAACAATGATGTAGACGCTCACGACCTCTGGCTGAGGTCTTTTTGGCAAACTGCAACAAATACTGTTTCCAGCGGGACAATAATGCAGTTTCACAGGTGACTATCATCTTTTTTGTTTGTTGTTTGCTAAACCCTGGCAGATAACATGAGCTGGATGAAGTAATCAAGTCTCAATCTGATCTCATTGTTGACACTGGAGACACATATTCATTCCAGGTGTAATCATGTTAAATCATATCTGGATAATAGATGAATTTTAATGGCAGGTGTAAATTGAGTCAGGGCTAAAGAGAGAGAGAATATTTGGGTTGGGTTCTTCAGGGGGGCAACACGTACGACTAGCAATGAATGCTCAAGTTCAATGGAGATATATTATTGTCATTTATTATAAGTTATTCTGTTTGGCTTGTTTTCCTGCCTCAATAGTTGAAAATGAATAAATAAGTATAAATCAAGTATAAATATTGATAATGTGACATTGCACATGAGTATGATTTACGATCTGCGTATTCTTTAAAATTCTTGGTGTATTATCATTTCAACTGTTCCCATCATCTTTGTTTGACAGAATGTTTAACACTTCTCACTGAAGAAAGGGTTAAAAACAGATAAGAAAAGATGAATAATTTATTGATGCTTAATAAAACTTAATCATTATGAAAAGGCCTAAAAAGTCTGTAAGAGCACATTTAGTTGCACCCTGTCGCTTCACCATAATTGTTAATTTGTCTAATGGAGATTTGTAGGATCGCTTCTCAGTTACACTTACTATAGCATTTACCCAAAATGATGAGTCAGCTTTATATTCCCACTGTCAAAGCATTTGCTTCACATGCGTGGACCCTACTAATGGCTGCTTGTGGCTATATTTATTATTAATGCTATTGGAGCATCAGACGCTCATGGGATCCTTTCAGTCCACATGCCCTTTAGATCTCACTCTTCATCTCACTCGGTTCTCCGCTTGATTTGTCGGCCCCTTTTAACTCTCACTGCTTATTGCAAATATGAATATTCTACATGTGAGCTGAGGTAGATTATAAAAAAACCTGATTGATATTATATGTTGATTGTACTCCCTCTCCTCTCCTTACATGGCCCACTACTTCGTCCTGTGGCTTAAACAACAGAAGCTATACCGTCAATCAAATTTTGTTTGTATAGCCCATATTCAATAATCACAATTTGTCTCATAGGGCATTACAAGGTATGACATCACCTGTCCTTTAACCCTGGACAAGAATAAGAAAAAACCTGGCTCACTTGTATCTGAACATTACATTACATTTCGTTTACCTAACGCTTTTATCCAGGGCGACTTCCAATTAGTGCATTCAACCATGAGGGTACAAACCCAGAACAACAAAAATCTAGTACAATTTTCTTCAAGAAAGCCAAACTACAAAGTTCTATATGTAAGTGCTACTAAATATAGTGTACTTTGTTTATTTTGTATCCAAGGTATAGTCGGAAGAGATGTGTCTTTAGCCTACGGCGGAAGATGTGTAGACTTTCTGCTGTCCTGATGTCATTGGGGAGCTTGTTCCACCATTTAGGAGCCAGAACAGCAAAGAGTGTTGTTTCGTTGAGTGGTCCGGCTGGGGTGTAAAGTTTGATCATGTCCTGGATGTAGATTGGGCCCAATCCGGTTACAGCACTGTACGCAAGTACTAGTGTCTTGAAACGGATGTTATATGGAATTATAATTGGGCCTAAAACGATTTTTGGAAATGCAGCACTACAATTATTGACGACAACAATATCTGTCAATTCCGGCAGACGTTGACACATCTCCCACGGCTGAATTGAATGAATCTCACCAAACAAGAGCAGGAGGGCTTCACTTACTGTTCTGATTATTAGAGCGCTGTTGATCAAATTTATGAGCGTAATCTCATCTGGACAAGCTTGTATTTTTTCATTTACATATGGTTTATAGAGCTGTGAATTCATTTGCATAATAGGAGCTCAAAGTGATATGCTGATGAAAGCAGAAGGGAGTACTTCCAGTAAACTTTTTTTATGAGCTGGTGGTAAAAGATGAGAAGAGCTTTCTTGGATCTGTAGTCGTTTTGAGCCCCCATGAACATACACAGGACGTCCATCTCTTTCAAACCCCAAAGAAAACCGAAAGAGTCAATAGACCATTAACAACAAAATGCAAAACAGAGACACATACAACTGAAGACTGACGCTCATGTTTGGCAAATGGACAAATAAGAAATAGATTTGGCTCTAAGAACTATCTTCTGTTACACAACAACTCCAACTTAGTATTTTATCATTGCCAATGCCATAAGATGCATTTATTAATGCGGTACTGGTGGCGCATACTGCAGTGTTAGCTACCACAAAGGTTGTTTTAGTTCATTTGAAGGTGTCATCATTACAGTGTCACAAATATAGACTGTAAATAAAGATGGATGAATCCTCTACACTTTCTCCCACTTTCCCGAAATGAAGCCCAAACATTCTGCATGCAAACTCCACTCAAGATGAAGTTTGAACCAGAATCGGTGCAGAAGCATCAGGGATGGAGCCGTGGTATCGAGGTAACACTGATACTAGAGGTGGGGGAATGTCTTGATTTCTTAGATGCTATGTAGACGTGGGCGAACATCCATCGATGCTGAGACACAACACAATCGATTCCTGTTTTCTGCTACATCCATGTTTTTAGGGATGTCCAGTCTAATCTAACTAATACACATGCTCGAAAAATCACTAGTCTCAGCTGACAATCCTCTGACAAGGTTTCATCTTGTTTATTTTGCATCAAATAACTAATTCAGACAAATGAAGACTTGGTAATGTCCACCTCTTTGTACATTTTTGGATTACCTAGGAAGTAGGAGGAGACAGCCAGTGACATGATGGTGACACTTAAAAACAACTCTTCAGGAACCTATGGGTCCATCACATGGCACAGTTAGTAATGATGGGCATCAGGGTTGGTCTCAGGTAGTATAATCCAACTTCATACACCAGTTAATGTTTGCCATATTTGATGGCTAATTGTAGGTTAATCCCATTATAATCAATCAAAGAAGGTTGAATACCTTCAGCAGGTGCCCTTCCCAAGCATGGATCAACTTTATAATTATTGTTCTATAAAGGGCTCTAGTGGGAGGATGCCATGGTATTTACATCCTCAGTCTTCCACACAGGGAGAGAGAAGGAGAGGGTGTATGCCTTTCAGATAGTAGAATGAAAGAGTTATAAATGATACTCTTCTCGATGTGTATAATTATAAGCTGTCACGGCTGACAGCGTGCACAAGAGACAAACGAGACCAACACGTTCCCGCTACCAAGTCGTCACATACAGATGACCGGTCTGGGCCCCTTTGGCAATGGGTACCCCGTTGGCGTCATCTCTCAAAGTGTAGGGCGGTCTAGGAGGAGAGCTGTCTGTTTTCCTTTGATTGTGGTCCCATTTTTTACTAAAACAATTTATTGTGAATCACAAATTCATTAATACTGAACTTGCAATGTTTGTGTGTTTTGTATAAAACTGGCCGATCGTACAGGAAACTGGCGGCCCACCCTGAGTCCGGTTCTGCCAGTTTGCCCCTTTATTATCACATTCACAGAGTGCTTGCTCAGGACTGTTAGGTTTCTCTATACTAGTGTAAGTTCTCAACCTTACTATGTAATGTGCCTAGAGAATGTGTCCTGCACAGGTTCGTTTTTGCAAAACCGAACCCACAAAGCTTTATAATGGACCCGGTCCATTACCTGGAATAATCCTTAAGTCAAATCCGAGCCCGCCTGGATCCCTTAACATATATCCTGTGACTTGGCTTGTAACCTATGATTAAACACACATGCTACTTACACAGTCACTCGCACTGAGTGGGTTATGGCCACCTTTGTTGTGTTTTTGGAAAAGTATCAATTGTTTCAGCACCTGTACTTTTGCAGGTGAAGTCATATAGCTTCAGGCAACTAAAAGCAAATACTTTTTGGCATTCACCACTAGCCATCTTTGTCTTTAAGTGATCCATTCTGGCACAAAACAAATAAAATTGTATTGACATTATTTAATTGATTAATCGTTATATTTGGACATTCACAATACTTGGTTAAGCTTAGGGAAACACTCTCTGGTTTAATTGTATTTAGCTAAAAAGAGCAAATATTAACCTCAGTGCTTTTGTTGCCCTAACAAACTCCAGCCTCTGGTGTGACAGTGGTGAGCTTTATACACCCACTGTTCACCCACACCAGCTCCTGGCAACTCAGCTGCTGTTAATAAATGTAGCGTTTCATTCATGCTGCAACCTGAATGTTGCAAAAAGATACCGAGGGGCACTCTATGTGTTAAAAAGTGATGCCGAAGGGTCGCTTACCAAGCGCCCAGATGTGAGAACGTGTTGATGAGGCCTTCGCAAATCAACCAGACCTTGTTTGATCTCATTATCTGTGAAATTGGAGGTGTTACGTGTTCCTCTGAGTGGCAGAGCCGCAGCATGTACATCATGGTGACACTCATTGCTGTCTCCCCTCTCCCGACACTCACCCGCCTGCTCTCCCTTTTTTCCCAGAGGCTTGCTGGTTGTTCATGACCACCCATGTGCACCAGTGATCAGGTGGTTTCATACAATGGCTCTGACAAGCAGGTGTGGCTCCTCTGAAAGGTGCTTTTTGGTGTGATGTGGGAGATGGGGACGAGAGGTTGAGAGGAGTGTCAATAGGTATGTGTGTCTATGTTTGTGCATGTGCGTATGTGTGTGTGTGGTCCAGGTATTACTGATGTTGTAGGGACCTAAATGTTTTTGAACTCACATTATGGGGACCGAAATCAAGTCCCAATAATAATGGGTAAAGATAAGACATGCTTTATGGTTAAGATAAAGGTTTAGGTGAGGCATGCAGTAGTTAGGGTTAAGGTTAGAGTTAGTCTGCTGGAAAATAAGTCGATGCAATGTCCTCTGAAGCCACGCAGAGATGACTGTGCGTGTGTGTTTGTGCGTGTGTAGAAGGGTATACTATTGCCTCGTTTGTCCTTCCCTGGGGTGCTTCGGGTCCAGACTGTCGGTTGTCTTTCAAACGTGTTTGTCATCTGCCAGTCGCAGCTTGTGAGGTCACATGTTCTGACCCTCCTGTACAGAGTGGTTAGAAATGACAGGCTGCCAACTACACATTTCTTCATGTCACTCGTTTCTAAAAGCAATTCTTTAATTATGCTTGTGTATAACCTTGACCATGGATCAATGATTAAAGACTGTTATACTACGGCGCTAAAGGGCTGAGTTCCAATAAAGACAAAATAGAGTTTTGCTTGTAGGTAGAGCTGCTCTTAAAGGGTTATTCTAACCAATAGAAACATTGCTTACAGTACTTCTAAAAATGGTTTGGGTTTTACTCGTCCAGGATTTGAGACCTCCATCTATTTTTGAATTTGGAAGTGAGATGAATTTTATTTGTGCTGCTCACTGCATTGGAAAATGACATTTGGAAACAAGGGAGTTACTTTTGATAAATCACAGCGACTGTGAATCCATTACATTCTTACCTGAGACTGGAAAATTCCATCCACCATAATCAACAAAAATAAAGTAGATACCAATTCCTTAAATTCCTTGTCAAATTTTGTGAAATTAAATATTCTCAACAACAAAAAACTATTCAGATTTTATGGAGAGTTTATATACGCATGAGGAAATGTGAGGCGGATGAATTATTAAGACAACTTTTCAATAATTACTGTCACCTTCAACACCACAGACACACACTGTACATTGCTAAAATAATATCCAAAAACTAACTCTAAAAACAGCAGTATTAAATTTCCACGGACAGTTTTTAGAAACTACCTCATAATGAACCATTGATGCTGTTGTAACTTTGTGATTTCACAACGAAACAGTCACCATCCTCAGGACCCCCTGTCCAACCTTGTAGGATTTGTTTATGTGTCTACTTATAACCACAAATATATTCTAGTAGATATCGAAACTTAAGATAAATGAATTGGATCTTTAACAAAAACTGAAGATGGACACATGTAGGGTGACAAATGGATTATTTCTGTACCATTTGCATAACTTATTTCTCTTGGTCAGCAACAGTCAACTTCTACAGTTGGGACAGTATTGACATGTTAAAATTCACTCTCACAGATATGCTATGATACGTAAATGATGCTGCTATGATACATCAACAGCCATGTGACTGAACGTTTGACCGGACAACAGTCTGAGTGGTGTTTTATTTCATGAGCCATTAATTCTCTGATTTTCCAAGGCAGCAAAACAAGTGTGTGGTACGCTCGGTGGTCTTCATTGGCCTTATCACTTGTTACCTTAGCCTTTCTGAGCTGTAATCTTTTCTGGGAGTGTGTGTAGGGGTTTAAAAGCCGAAGTTTATGACAGATGGTAGGGGCCAATGCCAGCGTAGGCCTGGGCGAGAGGCCGGGTACATGGTGGGTCCGAGTGAGAGACAAACCACACACAGCTAATCTGGCTCGCCATCAAACCCCTTGGCAGCTCTCCGAGGGTAACAATTACCGAAGCAAGGTGTTGTGGAGCCGCCGCTTTGAAAATGAAATGAAATGAGTTTTCTCCTCCTTCGTTACATCCAGTACAAAAACGCTGATTACCTTTCAAAAGTGGATGCGGTTCCCTTTTGTTCCTAATCCCCTGAGAAATATAAAGCAGATTCAACAGAGGGACAGTCAGAGAAAGAGCCGCTTTGTGTTGTGCCTCAGTGTTTAACATTTACTCACTCCGAATCCCTCGCTCAGGCAGTATATTTCGTTTTATAGGGCTGCAGGAAAGACAGAAGTATTCTGTGAGAATCTTGAGCTAAAAACGTCAGTTTGGGGACAGACAGGGCTGACTGTAATGAGGCACCGAGGGGCCCTGTCAGAGCCGAGACAAAAGACCCCAATGGAGTCCTTCACACTCACGGAGGGGGGAGAGACAATTCTTCTGTCCTCCCCCTCTGGGTTTGATTCTCTGAGTGGCTCTGTTCTACTCTTAGCCACTGATCGATACGTCCTGTTCTACTCCTTTCTGGTCAGCTTGTCACTGCGCCTGTGGGGAAATGTGAAGAAATGGCAGAGTTCCATAAAAGTAGCTGTGCAATCAGCTGCCAGGCAGTCCTAGCCGACATCTGTTTTTGTGTGAGCTGATACTGCCCATGAGGAGCGGTGACCGAAGACCTGTAAACCAGCGAGGGATGATAGAGGGAGCCAAGCGTGACTGTGGTGTTATCTTCATCTTCAGCATCAGACTTGGTTCTACTTTATCATTATCTATATAGATATAGTATTATAAATGTGATTGCAGCCAAATCTTCTATTGATGCACGTATTTATATTGAAACAGAGTTTTAGGGTCATTTAAAGGGATGAAAATCTGAGATTTGGAATAAATTTGGAATGTTCAATGTTATGGGCAATTAGTCAGAATGTTACTGACAAAAAGTCTGCATGTTATGTCTCTTTAGAGGGGACGACATCAGATCAGGACTCTCTTCTTGAAATCTGAGGCACGTTATATCGCATGTATGATGTAGACGATCCTGTATCATAAGTAGCCGAGGTATTACTATGGTATACAATGTATGTACTATGGTATACTATGTACTACAGTTTTCCATGCAAAATTTTCAGTTTGTGTTCAGCTCACGTAGAATTCTGTATTTGCTCCAGTTTTGTTATTTCCTTGGAGTCTCTCCTCCCATCACTGCATGTTTATGAAGCAGACTCATGAAGCCCCGGGACGTGCACACGTTTCTCCCTCAGGATCAAACACTCTCACTTCATGTGGACGTGTCTTTATTGGCAATCGCGTCACCTTTAACATTTGCGCATTGTGCTGGCACACGATTCCACTCTCTCAGCACATATACGCAATCAGCAGCTCATTTGTATTTCATGGCCATTTTCTCACCTGAAATGAGATTTAGGAGGAAGATTCCCAAAGAATTACGTTAATTCCCGTGGAATTATCGTTTCCTCATGTTTCAATTTACTTTCAGTGCCAATGCAGAGTAAAGCCCTGAATGTACCAAAGCAGATTGTGATCTGCAATTAATATTCGCCTTATGTAGTGTAACCTAGATCTTTCCCCAACTTTGAAGACGTGCTTGAATTGCTTAACCTTTACAACTTTCTAAACTAAAGCAAATCTTTTCGAAGCCCAGTCCTAATCACACTGTGCTGTTCTTGCCATTTTAATCCAGCCGAGTCCTAAAATCAAATTATTTTACAGCGAAAAATCATGTGTGATTCCGTTAAGGGCTCCTAAATGAGTCGGTCCATAACTATTATTGATAAATAGTGATTATGATGATTAATGATTAAAGCTGGTGTTTGTAGGCCTACCGTGTAATTCAGTATAATTGCTAGTGGCAGCACTAGAGCCCACAAGGAAAGCAACCTAGTTTATAAATGAATATTGATTAATTTGGATCGATTTCTTTATTTTAATCAAACTGCTGCCGTGTTGCACCACCATACTGCGACACGACCCTGATCAATATCTACTTAAATGTAGGTATATGTTAATTTATTATACGTCAGTAATTTTAGAATGTTCTTTATTCATATTTGAAGAATAACAAAGAATATCTTATAAGAATAATGTCCGATGGTAAAAACTGTTTCATAAGAGTAACATGCGCATAGATAAATAGATTGAATAATGCAATAACATTATACTGCAAATTGCACTTCCACAGTAAAACGATGTTGGTGGGAGTTGGCGTGCGATTAAAGTTTTAAGACACAGAATAAGAACATTCTTCAAAAACTGTGCTGCATAAAAACAAGATAAAGCATGAGAATGTTAGAGCAGAGGAGATTTAAATCGAGAAAACCCTTTTCTCTTTGCTTATCCCAGACACTCATGGATTGATGCAATCTCTGAACCGTTTTACACCTCCATGCGAGTCATGACCAGAGATGAAACCAAAAAAATAAAAAAACTCATCTGATCCAGGGTCTGTGTCAGATCGGTTTAATGTTTGTGTTGTTTTTGCAGCTAAATGTTAAACATAAAGTTCAACCGGCCTCTTTGCCATCTCGCTCGGCAGAAAGCAGTAAACATCTGAAAAAGAAAACAGAGGGGGAAAACAAGCAGTGTTGAGACAGAGCGTTTTAAAAATACTCCCGTGCCCTCCCTCGGCTGCAGTCAGATGGAGATCTGGAGAGAGGAGACGCAGGAAGAAGACAGAGGACCTGAAATAGCCTCCTGAAATAGCCTGGAGCATCCAGGGAAAGAGACCTGCCTCCGCCTGCTGTTAATTCCCCTCTGTCCTTGAATGTGTGTGTGGTCATGTGAGAGTGTATAGAAATAGATGTGTGTGTGTGTGTGTGTGTGTGTGTGTGTGTGTGTGTTTACCCTCCCACAACCGCTCCTGCATCCCTTTTTTTCCTTCCCCTCCCTTTCTCCTGATTCCATCTAAATAAAAGCCACCCAGTTAAATTGAAGTGTCAGGGTGAGAATCCAAAATGTCTTTAGGTGAAACAGGATTTTTTCTATGAGTAAACATTTCATTCCTGCACATTCTTACTCATGTTTATTCATTTATGGCGCGGCTATGAAGTCATGTTTCGTTTTGGTTGCTTGCACTATTCATTAGCCTGTGCATTGCCTGAGGTGTAGCCACTTATAATGGTTGCGGAGCCGTGTTGGCAGCTATGTTATTGACAGAACCATATGGATTTAATTTCATATTCATAAGAGGGAAAAAGATCCGCGAGACCGTGTCTTTGTGTGGCGGTGAGACAAATTAGGGTTTTCACAAGAGAAAGCGAAAAGGCGAGCGCGAGCAACTGCCTGAGTGTGTGTGTGTGTGTGTGTGTGTGTGTGTGTGCAACCTTAGATCTCAATTCCCTCCCATCTATTTTGGGGGGAATTGTCTTTGAGACAGTGCCATTTCTGGATGCCATCATCACTCAAGCTGCCCAAGGTCTCGGCCGTGAGATGTTGCCATACATCAAGGTATTGCTGATCAATATTGATTGATCTGCGCAACTTGAGGGAATATCAGTGCCCATCTCTGCCTCGCACGGCCCTCTGTTTATGTAATTAATATGGAAGACGAGTGGTAAGTCAGCCATAACTTTTTAACCTTGCGGAGAGCCCCCGATAAATCACGAGCGGGGGGGACGACAGATGAATTGAGTTCGCAGGTGACTGCGGCCCCGCTCCGAGATTCACGTGTGGGAGCAGGCCAACGTTTCCCCTCGTACACTGGTTGTAAATAAAGCGCAGTGTCTACATGGGTCACCTGATGGCCTAGCTACAACCTTGCGCGGTAGTGTTTTCCTGCAGGCCCTTGGTGAGTGAAGGAATCTGATGAAGGTTCTTTTTTAGGTTTTTGGCAAAGATCTTACTCAACAAAACTCTTTGAAATTGCTTAGAAAGGATAATAACGGTTCTTTTCAAGGTATGTTTTTTTTTCAAGGTAAGTTTAAGGTGAATTTAATGTGGAGCTACACAATGTTCTTCCACATAACCCAACACTATACAAGTCCTTCGCAACTCTACTGCAGTAACACCAGTATCTGAATCTTCACTCTGACAATTGTGAATTAATTAAATGTTTCATATTACATCACACAACTTCTTATTTCTTACATATGACACTTTTTCCTTATTATGAATCATAACCTGACACTGATGATATATTTGGGATAATTGTATACATGGAACCGTCACCTTATCGTGGTGGAGAGGTTTGCGTGTCCCTGTGAACCTGAGGGCTGTGTTGTCTGGAGCCTTGTGCTCCTGGTAGGGTCTCTCATGGCAGAGTGGTCTCAGGTGAGGGGCCAGACTAAGAATGGTTCAAAAATCCTCAATGAATATCGAAAAAAGAGGAGATGTGACCCGGCCCGGAGGAAGCCCGGGGCCCCCGTCTGGAGCCAGGCCCAGACGGAGGGCTCGATGGCGAGCGCCTGGTGGCCGGGTTTGCCACGGAGCCCGGTCAGGGCACAGCCCGAACAAACTACGTGGCCCCCCCCCCTCTCTTCATCTCATGGGCCCACCACCTGTGGGAAGACCCGTTGGGGTCGGGTGCGCAGCCACATGGGTGGCAGCGAAGGTCAGGGGTCTCGACAGACCAGACCCGGGCGGCAGAAGCTGGCTCTGGGGACGTGGAACGTCACCTCGCTGTGGGGAAAGGAACCGGAGCTTGTGAGGGAGGTGGAGCGCTATCAGTTAGATCTGGTGGGGCTTACCTCCACGCACAGTCTCAGCTCTGGTACTGTACTCCTGGATAAGGGTTGGACTCTATTCTTCTCCGGAGTTGCCAAGGGCGTGAGGCGCCGGGCGGGTGTGGGGATACTCATAAATCCCCGGCTGAGCGCCGCGGTGTTGGAGTTTACCCCGGTAGACGAGAGGGTCGCCTCCCTGCGCCTAAGGGTTGTAGGGGGGAAAACTCTGACTGTTGTTTGTGCGTATGCACCAAACGGCAGCTCAGAGTACTCGGCCTTCTTGGAGACCCTGAATGGAGTCCTGTATGGGGCTCCAGTAGGGGACTCCGTAGTTCTGCTGGGTGACTTCAACGCCCACGTGGGCAACGATGGAGACACCTGGAGAGGCGTGGTGGGGAGGAACGGCCTCCCTGATCTAAACCCGAGCGGTCGTTTGTTATTGGACTTCTGTGCTAGTCATGGATTATCCATAACAAACACCATGTTCGAACATAAGGGTGCTCATAAGTGTACCTGGTACCAGAGTACCCTAGGCCGAAGTAGCTGTGTACAGTAAGGATGGGACTCTGTTGACCTCAACTGAGGAGGTCGTCGGACGTTGGAAGGAACACTTTGAGGAACTCCTGAATCCGAATAACACGCCCTCTATGTTGGAGGCAGAGCTCGAGGTTGATGGTGTTTCGCCGTCAATTTCCCTGGTGGAGGTCACTGAGGTAGTCAAACATCTCCGCAGTGGCAAAGCCCCAGGGATTGATGAGATCCAGCCAGAAATGCTAAAGGCTCTGGGTGTTGAGGGGCTGTCATGGTTGACACGCCTATTCAACATCGCGTGGGAGTCGGGTACAGTGCCAAAGGAGTGGCAAACCGGGGTGGTGGTTCCCCTGTTCAAAAAGGGGGACCAGAGAGTGTGTGCCAATTACCGGGGTATCACACTTCTCAGCCTCCCTGGTAAAGTCTACTCCAAGGTGCTGGAAAGGAGGGTTCGGCCGATCGTCGAACCTCAGATTGAAGAGGAACAATGCGGTTTTCGCCCCGGACGTGGAACTACGGACCAGCTCTTCATTCTCGCAAGGATCCTGGAGGGGGCCTGGGAGTATGCCCATCCGGTCTACATGTGTTTTGTGGATCTGGAGAAGGCGTATGACCGGGTCCCCCGGGAGAAACTGTGGGAGGTGCTGCGGGAGTATGGGGTAAGGGGGTCTATCCTCAGGGCCATCCAATCCCTGTACTCCCAAAGCGAGAGCTGTGTTCGCCTCCTCGGCAGCCAGTCAGTTTCGTTCTCAGTGGGTGCTGGTCTCCGCCAGGGCTGCGCCTCGTCACCAATCCTGTTTGTGATATACATGGACAGGATATCGAGGCGTAGTCGTGGTGGGGAGGGGTTGCAGTTCGGTGGTCTGAGGATCTCGTCACTGCTTTTTGCAGATGATGTGGTCCTCATTGGATCATCGGCCTGTGACCTTCAGCGCTCACTGGATTGGCTGGCGGCCGAGTGTGAAGCGGCTGGGATGAGGATCAGCACCGCTAAGTCTGAGGCCATGACTCTTAGCAGGAAACCGATGGATTGCTTACTCCGGGTAGGAAATGAGTCCTTAGCCCAAGTGAAGGAGTTCAAGTACCTCGGGGTCTTGTTCGCGAGTGAGGGTACTATGGAGCGTGAGATTGGCCGGAGAATCGGAGCAGCGGGGGCGGTATTGCGTTCGCTTTACCGCACCGTTGTAACGAAAAGAGAGCTGAGCCGCAAGGCAAAGCTCTCGATCTACCGGTCGATCTTCGTTCCTATCCTCACCTATGGTCATGAGGGCTGGGTGATGACCGAAAGGACGAGATCGCGGGTACAAGCGGCCGAGATGAGTTTTCTCAGAAGGGTGGCTGGCGTCTCCCTTAGGGATAGGGTGAGAAGCTCAGCCATCCGTGAGGAACTCGGATTAGAGCCGCTGCTCCTTTACTTAGAAAGGAGTCAGCTGAGGTGGTCGGGCATCTGGTAAGGATGCCCACTGGGCGCCTTCCTTGGGAGGTGTTTCAGGCACGTCCAGTGGGGAGGAGACCTCGGGGAAGACCCAGGACTAGGTGGAGAGATTATATCTCAACACTGAGGTTTTGTTTTCTTCTGTGTTTGTTTGTTGGCTTATCGGCAGGATTTATGCAAAACTACTTAATGAAATGAGATTTTGTGGAGGGGTGGGACATGACCTCAAGAAGAACTCATTACATGGTAGTGTTGATCTGATCAGAGGGCAGATCTCATATTTCAGTTTCCAGTTTCACATTGTGAGATTGAGGCATTGGTTGATTTCTCAGAGAATGATTCATGGATCTTGATGAAAAAACTACACTATGTGTGGGGACTTACATTTAGAAGAATGTGCATTTTAGTGCAGAACCGAATACAAATAGTGAATTTATATGTGCTTTCGTAATGGGACAGTTTGGTGCGATTTGTTTTTCCACATATTAATATATTAATTACTCATTAAATATATAATTTGTAGCTTATAATCTTTGTCATCATCAGCTTTCCCCCCTCACACAATTACACACAACATGAAAATGTTGTGTGTAATTACTGATCCGGCTGTTATGCTGCAGCATACAACTGCCGTATACAAATTACATACTGTGTCAATAGAAGATGCCCCCGGGGTCTCACCACAACAGCCTGAGACAAACCATTCACTTTTCAGCATACTTTTATTCTTTAACCGGTTGAAAAGGTGTGGCTTTTCAGCTCAGCTCAGTTTAGTTCAGTCAGCTTTGCTCATGTCCTTCTACGTCTCTGTGTCTCTCTCTCACTCTCTGGCAGCTCTGCTTCTGCCTTTTTAATCCAGGGAGAGTTGACTGACCAACAAGTCTCAGTTGTGCCAATACCCTCTCCCTGGTTCACCTGGAGGTGCTTACTTTGCCACCTCCACATATACATATTGGGTCAAAACAAAAAAAATAACCTGAAACTGTTTTACCGAATGCCTCTTTAAATATGTGCTGTAACTACATAACGGACTTACAGACCAAGCCAAAAATGCAGTGTTTAAAATGCAATTTTAAATGTAAAATTTAATATAACTATGCTTTACATGTGTCACTAGGTACAAAAGTAAATTAATTTCAATTATTTGTATTATTATGAATATTATTATTATTATTATTATTATTATTATTATTATATATATAAATGATTTAAAATTAATAAATGCTATTTATATGTAAGCAAATGATCTTGAACACATTTTGTTGAACACACTTGTGAGAAAAGATCAGAAAGTGAAAGACCATGGTTTGTTGGTTCTGCTCTCTAGAGTTAGTCTGTGAAGATAATCCAAAGCCAGAGGGCATGAATAAATAAAGATGTACTCTGTTCAATTGAACTGAATTATGGGTTATGTTTTGATCCAGTGTTTTTGAAGCTTGACCCAGTCTTTGACCAAACGTTAAGAAAACTGAAGACTCTGCAGCCTCCATAGTAAGAAGCATTCTTTCTTAAAATTCATCTTTTATTACTCCCGCTCCCTTATACTGTGCTGCGTATGGGGCTTGTTGCATGTTGGCAGGTGACTGTCAAATCTGATCAAACCACACCCACAGGTTTTAGTAAAGTTAATAAAAAGGATGTTTTCTTTTTAACACATTTCTTTGATTTGGACAAAATATTTTAGTTTTCAAACCAACTTTTCAGGGGCTTTAAAGTAGTAAAATGTATTCCAAGAATATGTCGTCTTAAACTAATGATACAAGTTATTTGCATTTCTTCCCTCAGGAGCGTTGTAAGTAAGACTGCGTTTGTGATGGTAATGTTACCTGTTTTATCGGGGTCAAGAGATTAGATCTGCCTCTCGTGTTCTCCTGCAGTCAGGATGGTAATTAGCCATATTTCCTGTGTAGATTTTTCTGCTTCCCTAATGCA
This sequence comes from Pseudopleuronectes americanus, assembly GCA_038501795.1. Taxonomy (NCBI): domain Eukaryota; kingdom Metazoa; phylum Chordata; class Actinopteri; order Pleuronectiformes; family Pleuronectidae; genus Pseudopleuronectes; species Pseudopleuronectes americanus. The sequence goes on along the minus strand of CM076734.1, from coordinate 5,415,203 downwards.
AAGCAATGATACTAAAAATGAACGGATTCTGTCTGATACAATTCCAGCAGCACCTGTTCAGCTGCTGAATCAGCCCATTTCCAGCAATCAGTAGCTCTATTTGCATTTCACACTAATCCCATCATATACCCAACAAAGAGTGCAGCTCAATCTGCTTTTGATCATTTTCTTCACAAAAAGCTTTTTCATGTCATGTCTGTGCTTGCAAAATTGATAAATAATTGTAAACTTCATTTAGGCTGCAGAGTCCACTGATAAATGCATATGTTGGTAAAGTAGTTCTTGGTAGAGTAAATAAATTACTTTTTTCTAAATGTTTCTACGTGCCACTTTCTATGCTTGAACATTTTAGGTCAGTATAATTTTTGGAGCAACACGATGCAAATGGGGAGCTTTTTATTTGCCAGTGGTTACTCGTGTATTAAATCCACACTATCTGAGCTTAACCAGCAGGAACGAGAGAGGCACAGTGAGTTCCTCATGGGTTTTTGCCCCTGGGTTTTGCCACAGGCTACAAACAAGCCACTACACCTTGCTGTTGGAGGTTGTTGGGGCCGATTGGAGAGTGAAGACAATCCCTGCAGACATTGCCCAGGGCCGGAAAGAGCATACATTTCATTCTTTAAATTTATTTATCCCTAAAACAATTCTGGTATTAAATGGCAGACAAAAATATGAGTGTATGGCAAGGGAGTCTGTAGTAAAACTTTAAGTAGTAGTAGAAACCCACAACCTACAGCCTCGATGGACAGTACAGCAGACAACATTGGGAAGGACAGTAAATTAATTTTATCATATTTTTATATTTTATAATATAATAATCCCTAACATAAGCTTTTTGTGACTAAAGTGTTATCAGGGTGAAATTAGGAGAGAGAGAGAGAGTGTTTGTGTGTGTGTGGTGTGTGTGTGTGTGTGTGTGCACAGGGATGATGAGGTGAGGATTATGCATTCGTTGTGCATGGATGTGAGTCATTGCCATAATAATAGGAGTCACATCCGCAACTGAATACCAAATGTTGACATTTAATCACTACTGAACACCGTTTGATCTCATCTCTGCGCTTCATCCATGGCTCTGATTATGTGGCCTGTAATGTAGCGGTTAGCAGCCTCCTCCATCACCACCAGCAGCTTCATGACTCTGGTGATCCAGGATCCCCGGTGATGGAGTGAGGCAGGTACCTCAAACAGAGACCTCAGGACAACAGACAGTTATATGGAGGCTGGCTGCCGGCCAAGTCAGACAAACTTGTTTATTCTCACCCCGGACGAACTCCGAAATAATGAACTTGAATACAACCCTCAACAGGCTGCCAACAATACTGTTATGTGAGAGCTGTTGGAGTAATAGAGTGTAAGTTTTCACCTCGAGCCCACATCAGTCCACTTTCTGTCTGCCTCTTTAACCCGAGTTCTCTCTTTTTACTGGAGGACGTTAGCGTGCACACACACATACGCACACAAAGTTACTTTTGTTACCTCAGCCAAACAGGTTGGGTTTTCAGTGGTTCCTTTATATGTTAGCAGCATTATACAATAGCTACTGGACAGATGACCACACAACTTGTTGGAAGGTTACAGAGTTGGTTCTTTACGCATTGGTGCAGCTTAGAAGATGGATCAATTGAACAGGTTACTGTGTGGTAACAAATATTACTTTCTACTATATTTAATAAAGGTATTCTGCCCTGTGCTAACTGTAAACAGTTTGCAGAAAATGACTGTTTATGAATGGTATATGCATCTGATGCAATACATGCATATGCATTATGATGATAAAGTGGCCAATCAGCCTTGGTGGAGGTAGGTGCTCTCACACATGATAGTCTGTTGCAATAGTGACTGATGTTGTTACTGATCTTGAAATTGCAAGAAAAGAAACTCCGTCCTGTGTCCTTGTTAGGAATTCAATCTATTTGGCCTGTGCTGTCTTACAACTGTCCTCTAAAAGTGCCACTATGCGATGCATTTACACATTTAAGTCAAATATTGTGAAGAATGTTGGTTTTGCTTTGAGTCAGGAAAACATAGGACAATAAACAACCGCCTGGAACAAGAACATCAGCATCTACAAGTATATCTTTCAGAAATCAATGTAAAACCCACCGGACCAGGGATCAACCGCTTGGCTTATTGCACTTCAATATGAAGATCCCCTTGTTCAGTAGCTAGCACAATAACCACAGCATTATTTGCATTATTCATAGATTTTCTCCTGCCACTGTGCAACAGTGTGTCGTGTTCTCACTGGGCTTAAAAACAAAGAAACAAAAAAAAACACTATCCATAGTCTCAATGCATCTCCACCATCACAGTATAAGACACTATGGGAGCCCTTTACAGACATTGAAGTTTGCAGGAGCTGATGATAAAACATATATAACATTGTTGTATATCTTCATAAGATGATATATCATGTTAGATGCAGGTAGATGCTCTGAGCCCCAGCCTCAGACTAGGAAAGACAATGTGTAACTTTAAGTTGTAACACTGTTTTCTTCCTACTGGTTCAAAATGAGCTTATTGGAATCTGGCCTAACCCATTTCCTTTTTCTGAATATAGATTTTGATAATCAGCCATAATAATGTATTTTAACTGTCCGAGGTAGACTAACAACAAGGGAGGAGATTGTGAAACATTGTTTTTGCTCCTGTAGAAGCCCCAAGACTGTATGATATCAACTTTGTTTAAAGAAAAAAACATTAATTTACAATGCCTGTTACAATGGAAATGATTACAACATACAAAAACATAATGTTGGCTACATGATGGTTCAGCGTTAGATTACGTTTACCACAGATAAACCATTGTTTGTCTTTCTAGCATGCTGCATTTTTTAGAGATAAGGAAAAGATTCAGAAGGTGAAACTCACAACAAGGATTCATAGTTTATTTATTTTCAAAATAAGAATGCTTGTACCTTTACCTTTTTTCCAATGTTATTTTTTGCTCTGAATCAAATATTTTATAGTCATGATTTATCTCGCAGCTGGTTGCCCTGGTTCCAGGCTTAAAACTCTTTTCATAAGGATTTTCTGAAACATCAATGCAGTAAATAAATCAAAGATTTACTTCCGGAACCAGAGACGTTCTAAAAGTGGGCGGTCACTGTTACGCTCTATTGAGATGCCCATGTATGATCAGATTATCAACTCAAGTCTGTCTCCCTACAGAATATAAACTCCTGCTAGGTTATTGTGCAGGATAATAGGAGGATTTGCATCAGCAAAAAGACATGACAAAAAAGGGAGAAAAAAAAATCCCTAGAATAAGCAAATCAACATCAAGGCATTTGCAAGAAATCAATGCGGCACCCACTCGGCTGCTCGAGAACCAATGAGCTTGTCGAGCTATAATATGAAGTTCCCTGTGTCCTGCAGCCACCACAGTACATCCAAGACACCATTTGCATTTATGGATTTTCTCCCAGCACCGTGTATCTGTGTGTCATGCTTTTGCTAGGGGGAAATGGGTTCTCTATTCATAGTCTTTATCCGTTTCACCTCCACCACAGTCGTGACCGAGGGCCTTTGGAATGGGTCCCACTCACACAGGAGCGATTGAGTCTGGGAAGGCAGGAGTGTCAGATCGGGACAGGGCCGACAGGCGCTTGTTCATGACTTTGCGGACACAATGAATTCAAGAGGCGGTAATGGTCAGGGGCAGGTAGTGCAATCGAAAATGCAGTCTCTGAAATTACCAGTGACCTAAATCAATACGTCTCTGACACAGTCCCAGCAAAAATGCAAAACGTTTAGGTTCTAAAAAGGTAACTTTACATTGAAATATTGTGAAGTGATATCAATATGATGATTAAAAATGTTTTCAAGCTGCCTGACAGCTGGGTAGGATGATGCAGTACAGACCCAACACAACATACTAATTACTACACTATATGATTAGTATATTTTGTGCCATTTCATCAAGTATGAGTTGTGCAGATGCAAAAGGATGTTAAAAAAAACTCGCAATCTGTTCCCAAGTAGCCTCTAATGATCTGTTAGTTATAATTGTAATACCTAATTAATTAGCAGTCATGATTTCTCCTCTATGTATTCAAGCATATTTCGTGAAATGGCTGGATTTTCAGCTGAGGTGTAAAGTGACTCTCACAATAAATTGGACTATATGTTAAGAATTTAGATTTTTCTCAAGTTTTCTGAAGAACACAATGTGCTTGAGCAAGGAATGTCAATGATGTGGATTTTTGCTCAAAGCTATAGAGCAAACACCAAACAAAGAGAGACGTAAATGTGCTTGATTTAAGAATTGGGTTGTTGGTGTTGGACATATAATTTGCTGCTGTTTGTTAATTAAAGCGCTTTTGTCCCCTGATTTAGAAAATTCAAGGCATGAATAAACTTGTATGAGCCTGGTTGGTTTATTTGGACACCTGTGAGTTTATTTATAGTCCTAAATTAAGCAAATGTCTTCTTAGTTTATTGCACTGGTATTAAACTGTAGGCACGAATAACAGTGCTAAATGGAGAGGCTTAGCCCAAGAGCTTTGGAACAGGAGTTGCTCATGTAACTATAAACAACTGAAAATTGAAGTGAACCTAATTTAATATTTCATATTTTAGTAAGAGTTCACATAAAATTACTAATAATAGCTCGGTAAAAACAGTTCCACTAACTTTAGAGAAGTTGAAACCTGAACTTTGAATTGAAGTAAATGGGTTTAAAAGAAGATTGCATCGAATAAGCGGATCAAATACTCCAAAAGGTTGCAATAAAAAACCATAAAAACTCCATCCCTACCACCTACTCAGGGTACGTGCACTTGATTTTAAAGTATTTCAACAAAGAAATAACTTCATAACATCATCCTCCAGAGGAACACCTTCAACACTGGGTGCATGTCAGTTTTTCTGTGTTGAAGTACTGATCACTCATCGTTCACCCCGGCAGCACATCAAAACCAGCAGTTGTCAAAGTAATAATAAAATATTGCATGATGGTAGGGTAGACAGACAGGCGGTTTTTAGGTCATAGGTCTAAAGAGCATTTAATAAAGCAGGAGCAGGGAAACACAGCCCGGGTTCATCTGGCAGTTAATTTCCCCCAGAATCTCTTAACACTTGACAGAATTAGTCATCCTCTACCTGATAATACTTTTCCACAGAAGTAACCAGTTGGACTTTGTTCCATCACTTTGGACAGGTGCGTCTGGTGACTTGTTATAACAACATGTCCCAGCTACAAGTTGTCTGATGGACACAACCAATTTGAATAGATAAGCGTAGAAAAGATAGTTTCCATGGTTTGAACTTTTGTGTATGTGCAGATTCAAAAAGTGTGAAAGATTCTGTAATTTCACGCAATTATTCGGCACAGGTGAGTGTCTCCAGCAGCATTAGGAGAGGTGGAAGAGAGTACCCTTGACCAAATTGGTGTCAGGTTTTAATTCGACTCTGCCGCACACTTTACTCTGAAGTGCATTTGGGACGAATTGCAGAGTCCAGCATTTGGAATCCATCAGTGATCTGCTACCATGGGTGCGTTTCTCTTTTTGGTTTAAAACCCTGCTCACATAGGGGAAACTTGTCTGTGGATAGTGTTTGTGTGTGTGTCTAGGGGCGTGCATGTGTGTGCGAGACGGAGTGTTATATGGAGGGGCGAGGCGGTTCTCGTCAATGCAAATCACTCCCTGTCTGCCATCTAGCTCCAGCTGGCGTGATGCTCTGGCATATTGGCAAGTGAGGCGGGTGGGTCGATAAGGATTTTAACCGCATCTTAAAATGGGTAATGGTGGCCTTTATGTGTGTCATTGTCACTTACCCCAAAAGTCACGGCTCTTAAGCGCCATCATCCATCACCTGCCTGCCTGCCACATGCCTCTTTCTGCCTAACTGATTCACTTAAGCTCTGTTTGTTTGTTTGCTCTCAAAGTCACTTTCATTTATGATCGAGCGGGCCTACAATTGCATGCGAGGCCGTACCGCGCCGAGACAGACAGACGGACAGGCAGGGGCGGTTAGCTTGCTCTGAAATTGCTCAGCCACACTACAGCCTGTCATATTGGATATAACGCTTATGTGAAGCTATTTCTGCACATTTTCTTCATGACAAAAGGTGAAATCCTGTTTTGTCTGCATGAGACGGTCAGGTTTATTCTCAATGTGCTCTATTCCTCCCTTTATCAAAAGTTAGTCTGCAGCGGATTTGAGTTTATGAAAAGGGCCTCGACCAGACCACCTACCTGAGTACGTCAACTGAAAAAGTGATTTAACAGCTAAGGGATATAAGTTAGTACCAGAGTGAGTCAACAGGAGAACTTAACAGGAGTATTTAAAGATGTATGATAGGATTGTAGAGAGGGGAAATGGAAATTAAATAATAACTGTTGATCTTTGATTATTGCCGGTTGGAAACAGCCGCCCCTTGGAGTTTGTGGATTTACTCTATTCTCTGTGCCAGTGTGATTTCAATTGGCCTTGGGTATAAGGTGAGTTAACAATATTATTATGGTTGTGTAGCTTATGAAAGTATGAAATGTTACTTTTATAGTGACACAATACAGTTACATATCAACTTGTACAAACTGAAGAGAAAGTACTGGGAATTTGAGCTACCATACATTTGGTACGAGGGTCAAACCCTTAGAGATTAGCATTAGCCAATACAGACAGCAATTAGAATCAATCATTTTCAAGAGCTCTCATTTAGCATTAATGGTAAGTTTGAGTCGCCTGATGAAATGAGTGGGCAACCAAAACACACAGGTCCCATTCAGACCCTGGTATTGACAATCGTCCCCTAAAATCCTATAACAAGTGGAAAGCGTTAAATACGTCTGTTCACACCTGGCATTGAAATGTGTCCTGAATGTGTCTCCTGTGACCATTCGTGATAAGTGAACACGTACACCATTTGTGTTTGTGAAGACCAAATTAGGTTGTTTTGATCCAGTTAAAGTTTGTGTGTGTGTGTGTGTGTGTGTGAGAGACAGTGCAAAACGGGATAGAGAAAGAAGGAGATAACAACATAATGAAGGGCTGAACGCAGCTATACGAAAAACGATTTATACCATTTTCAGAAAAGTATCATCCATGTAGTAGTCCGTGTTTTGAAACTGTGATAGAAGCTACAAACAAATCAGCATGTGGAAGCTGAAAAAGGTTGAAATACATTTAATCTGTAGGGGTCAGTGAGCATCAGCTCAGTAGGTGGCCCTCCATATGTCCTCACACATTTTTAAAAAAAATGGGTCCCAGACCGACTCTGAGTTTGGTTTTAGTGATCGGATCTCAGGACACATTTTGTCGTGTTAAGACATGTAGCGGTAACCACTTGTGATAAATTATGACGAATGTTAACGCCAGGTCTGAAATAAAACAGAAAGGTTAGTAGGGTTAGGCCTGTCGGTCAGGAAGAGGTTTGGCTAAGTGGTAATATCACACAGTAGAAATAAGCATTTAGCAGGCCCAGATTATAGGTCGGCCAGGTTAGATCAGTTTGCATATTCTCCGTACGTGTGTGTGTAATGACATGCAGATTAGAGTTAGTTTGACTGGACCATAGGTGTGAATGTGGTCGTTTTTTTATGTTGGCCCTGTGATGGGCCTTTCCAGAGTGTGTCCCACCTCTTGCCCTGGGATTGGCTCCAGCCACCTGTGACCTTTTAAGGAAAAGTATTCGAGATAATAGTGGGATGTATTGTTTTCTGTACAGTCAGATAGGTTACTTCTTGCGGGGTGTGTGTCAATGCATATTAAAGCCAAACATTGTTGTGAATCATGCTACTGACTGTTGCTGAATGTTTTGCACTGGTAACTCCTGTTTTCAAATGTGCAGCACCAGTCCATTCATTACAAGCCTGTAACACTCAGTCTTAGAAGACATCATTATTTGAAGAAGTGAAGCATTTTTTTGGGGGAGCTTGAACGAGAAGGAGACTGAAGCGGCACATGTGTTGGGCAGCTGCACGCTGTCATTCAAAGTAAGGCCCATTAAAAATAGTTAGCATGAAACATTCCTCATTAAAGCCTCATTCCCAGTGTACCGGGAGGATGTTGGCAGAGCCGTTTCATATTGGTATGTTTACAAAGCGTTGGCAAGCGTCCCACTCGTTTCTGCGGCTAACTGGCGAAGATGTCGAGTTGCCCCGAGCAACTGTGAGAAGCCGCAGCGAATAGCTGGAAGACTGAAGCCAAGGAAGAGGAGCTCGTTACGCCGAACTGTGTTGTCATGGTTAATTAAAAACCCACTTCGTATTTGTTTTTACTCGCTGCTGCGTGTCCGACCCTCTCGTCATGCAGACGCCATGTAAATGAGCAGAGGACATGCAGCTGGCTTTCTATTTGGTTTCATTGAGGAGCGTGATTAGCTGGCTTCCCTTTCAGGCGTTCTCAGGTCAGTGCGTCTCACTGAGAACTGAGGCCCTAATCAAAGACCTGGCCCTCGTCTGCGGTCCGAATGCTGCAAACCAGGCGCTGAAAAGGCCTGCTTTGAAAAGAGCACACTGAACTCCAACACAAAGAAAGGCCTTGTCCTAGTCGCCCAAACACCAGCCAGTGATTTTCAGGATATTAACAGCTTGGCAAACATTGTCTAATTCAATTGTTTCTGAGCCAGTGTGAAGTGGTGGGAAAAGGAAAGGGACATAAGAGGGAAACAGAGGCATCACACTTGAACGGTGGAGGATGCAGTCACCTCATGTCCAACCTGCCGGAGGAAAGGACTTCATTGAGTATTTTGTTTTCATCTAAGGCAGAACACCATAAGAATCACTTGGTGCATTTGTGTGTACGTGCATGTGTGTGTGTGAAATGGAGAATATCTGTGTGTCCATACTTGTTACAAGGCACTCTCATTTACATATAAAACACTGGGCTCTCAGGAGGTAAGTGGACTTTAACAGTGAGATAGCTCTGCTATTTATTGCTTTTCATGCTGCAGTGAATACCTGAGAGCCGCCACTTCTCAAACGTGGCAGTGGAATCTATATACAAATGACCAGCAGCCATCACCGTTCTCCAGTAAGTGCCTGTGCAGTCTCCGAGAGAAAGCCTGGGGGGCTGTTAGACTCTCAATTCACCAATATCAGCTTCTTTGTTACTATACACAGGCGACGGGAGGCTTTACAGTATATTGATATTGTAAATGACAAGCTGCAAACATTCGTCGCTCAAACTTTTCCCCCAAAGTTGATAAAAACTTTAAATTCGACAAATCTATTTGATTTTTATTTTCCCCAAACTATTGACGGGGGCAGCCCACCCACACAATAAACTAATGTGGAATTGTCAGCCTGTCAACAAAAAAAAACAGTCAGTTTGCATTTTCAGAACGATGATACAATCCATCAATGTCAGGCTAATCTCCATTGGAAATGATATTACAAACCCTGGAATAAACTTGGGTTTTTTTCTCTGGTCCAGTCAGCAGCAGGGAAGATTTATAGCTGTGTCATTATTCCAAACATAATCTTAGTTCTGCTGCGTGATTTAGCCGTGATTTATAGTCATTCCATTTACTTGTAAACCTCGGCAGGGACTGGCAGAAAAGGACAGCGTAATATGCTAACAGCCACCGCGATGCTGATATGAAAATACATCTGTGCGAGGAGGCTGTGAGCTCTGCAGCGATGTCCTCTCAGTCTGCAGCTGCAGGCCCGTTGTCAGCGCAGAGGTTGACGACGCTGATTAAATGGAAACATTTACATCATGCTATAGAACACGGAATGATGACACCGACTTAATCACCCCTCTCATGTCATCATTCATATCACCATTAGCATTTTTTTGTTAATTTGAATTAGTCTTTCAACCCTATACCAACATCATCATCAGGACACGTTGCCCATACTTGACCTGTGGAAGACTTTCCAAATATACATCCATTCTTAAATAGATGAGGTCCAATCTGAGAGGAACCCGAGCACAATAAGAACTTAACAAAGACGCAGTCAACCTGAACTGACCCTTATATAAAAGAGAAGAATTACGAAGACAGATCGACAAGCAGATGTGGTCGGAAAGATGAGAAACACATGTTGGCAAATGGTGAGCCTCCTTGGATGTTATAATACACAATTAAACAAAATATAAATGGAACTCAGGTCCTGGGTTTCGTCTCATCACTAAAACCCTGGTGGGTTGTTGAAAACCTCTCAGTGATTGTAGCTAGAATAATAACAAAAAAGTAATAGCAAAAAAAAATTGGCAATACTAGCCCAGCTGGTTTGTCAGACATTATATATACTAGTTATTCTTTAAGAGTCAATATTCAAGATTTCCCTCTTGACAAGAATTCAAATTGCAATGTTGTTACGGAATTTATTTCATACAGTTAGGGTTTAAACTGTATACAATAATAATTATATATATTTGCAGTTAGTTTTACCCGTATACAATAAAAATATATATTTACAGTTTAAATTTTAATGTTATACAATCAAGTATATTTACAGTTAGTTTTAACTGCATTCACAGATTTACAGTTGTAGTTTGTATAAATTAAAACCTTTATTAAAACATATTTATAGTTTACGGCATGTCTGTGATGGGATGTGTTTTTCAGTATGACGGCTGCTCTGTTGAACCCGCAATTGCCCCTGATGCGTCATCGCTGTGTGAGGACGTGTGAGTGTCAGTGAACTGCTGCACATATAACACAAGGGCTGTTTGATGTCTCTAGTGTAAAGCACTTAAAGTGGTCGATAGGACAAGATAAGCACAAACAGTACATTTGACACTGGCAGATCAGAAAAAAAGAACTATGTTTTTAGAAATGTACGTGAATTATTAATTATTATACATTTTCATCAGTTAGCATGTTAAAATAAACCAAAACATGTAATTCAAAAAATATATTTTCTAGCTATCTGTCATTTAAGATCTTTGCACAGATGCATTTTTCTTCTTGCCATTTATTTGCAAGTTTTTCATATTTATGGAACCTGTTTTCAGCCAATGTAAGTTTTAAGGTATTGATCAATATTGCAGCTTTATGGAACGAGGTCATCACATCACATTGGTGACATCACAATGAGACTACACATTAGCTCAGCTTTCTGTGACACATGTATAAATTTCTTATTTTTAGCTTTTTAAAATAATAGCCCACTCACATGTAAATTTCTCCTATAATCAGTCCTTTCATATTTTATTTTATTAAACAGCTTTGAGAAGAATAAAGATAGAACTGATACAATCTGTTGACTAGCTGATATTTGAGCCAACACTAACCTACACAATAATACACTTGTTCATAAGTGCACCAACACCTCCAGTTTCCATGACTATTTTTTCCTCTTAACATTTCCCCATTTGCCTTTTATAATTGAAGTGTTTTTCCCTCAATTGTCCTTCAAGACCACTGCATTTATTTCCACAGTTTGCACAACAATCTTGTGTAGCACGCGCTTCTTGCAAAAGGCAAAGCAGATCATTACTTTCATAAGAGCAGCCGATAGATAGATGGAGATCACCCTGGAGACTGAAGCGGTGCGATGAAAAGCCTTGAGGCCAGCTCTTCTTATTAAAGCTGGGGGACTATGGTGGCCATTGACTAAGGTGGAGTCACTCATCCAGATTAGCCTTTAGCCTTGGAAGAATACATCCTGTGCCTTTGACTAGTTATTGCTTCCTGCTATACAGATCATACATCTATGCTATTGATTGGCCTTGCCTGCCCCACAGCTCTAATTGTGGTGCGGGCTTGCATTTCACCGACAGTAATAGGTTACACCGAAGAATAAAGATGCAGTCGCTGGGTATTGATCAGGGGCAATCCACACCTCTAGCAAAATTAACGAGACAATGCATATGGATCGATACTGCTTTCCCCTCACTTGGCAAAAGGTATTTTTTCCTCCCCTCCTCCTCCTCCTCCTCCTCCTTTAATCCGAGCAAAAGTTCATCATGGAGCATCAATTGTAAAACTGCCAGGAATCTTATGTAATAGTTCATTTTCATTATTTTTACGTGTAACCAAGGTGCACGCTCTAACTGGGAATGTGTCCGTACCTGAAACGAATAGGCTGGGATCACTTATCGGCCAATAAGGGAAGAGGGACTCACACCACATCCTGTTCTCGTTCGCAGATGGAGTCGGAAATAGAACGAGTTCCAGAAGATTAATGACCTAATAATGTCCCTGTGTATATTGTGACAATCACCGCCATTTAACCCCGCAGAAACTCATCCCGTTTGTTAAATCATGAGACCGACCAACATGGATGATACAGTGGACGAAAATCGATCCCTGATTTCACCATAATTAGCCTGCCTGCAAGACTGATTGTAACAATATGAATGTGCTTTTCGGCGAGTGTCTGACTATGGGCGACTTTGTGTGTGGAGATCATTATAGAGGGGGTTCTTAGAAGCTACAGGGCAAAGGAAAGTGCTCATACATGTCATTACTCATACTCGACGCAGGGCCCTCCCATGGTGAGACCCCGCGCAGGGGTTTTGGGTGTCAAACATCCTGCTGCCTGTTTTCTCTCTGCATGCTTACCAACAGAAAGGAATCGTTTCATCACTGTCCTCGTTAATCTCACACACACACACACGCACACACACACACACACACAGAGAGGTTGACCACTTCACTCAGCAGGCCTCTTTTCTAACTCTCAGGAGTGCAGGTTCCTTTTAAGAGAGAGGTGATAGAAGGTCAACTTTCCACAGCAGATAATTAAGGCAGTTAGGAGTAGTTAAAAAAAAAGAGTGTTTGGCATTTTGTGTCCAGGAGGAAACAAACCGCAGACGCATTCAAGGTTGGGTTAGAAAGTATACAAATAAAGTTCTGTCAATTTTGTGTATCACTGCATATTTTAGTTGTGTTAAAAATAAAAAATGTGTGGCAAATATTCAATCTACAATTACATTTTATTAGAGGTGAACCAGTTAAGTATAGTTTTTTTTTCTGCCAATATCCAATGCAGCAAAGTTAATATGAAATAGTTGAAAACAATAATTGTTTGCCTTGTGTGGACATTTTTGATGAAACAGACTCACAGGAATGTGACTTCTGGAAAGTCTGATAGACAGTAACAGGTGTGAAAGGTGCCTCAGACCAATGTAAAAGCTAATGGACCAAAAGAGGTGGTATCACTCTAGATCAATTTATTCATTATTGGCATTGTGAAAACATTTTTATGGATTTACGAAATTCTGACTTATTGCAGAAAATCGAAGAAACAGTAGATGTAATTTACAGGATGCTACTGTTATTTGCCTCTACTCTTATGATATAATGATTGAACAATGAGGATGTTCATTTTACTGACAGTGATCCCATAATAATATCACAATGGCTACATAATTAACTGGTTTATTAGTTTTCCTCATTCAGAGCAGAAAGAAGGCCTTGTTTCTATGCACTTCATTCTAAACAGTTAGTGAACACAAAGCCAAATTCGCAACACAGATTGTCAGACGTTTACTCTCTATGTCCACTCTCTGATTTACATCGTGAATCCAAACTTTACCAGATCTAATTTAAAGTGTGACAAAGACATGCAACTTTGTTCATACCTTTTGGTGGGAAAATGCCCTTAAATGCATTTTGACATCTAAATTAACTTTACAAAGTACCGGTCACACCAACCAATTAAAAAACACAAAAACTCACAGTGAAATTAGCTCACAGGGCAATTGTTGGATTGAGTTCATGGACAGTGCTGACCATTAAAGAAACAGAGAGCTGGAGAGACCAACACAGAGGAAGCTGGACACGGTTATCTTACACCCAGAGTCTCTGCGGGGGCCCAGCAACTGGAGGTAATTAATGAGGAGGTTCACTTTGTTCTGGCTGGAACATCTTTTTAGAACAAAGGGAAAAAAAAGCCTTTTATATATTTATTTTTTCCCTCAGGTGTGGTGTAATGACTAAGTGGCCTTAATTTGAGCAGTGACAGCAGCGGTCATGAGTGCAGTAGGGACATTAGTACGGAGATAAGAAGCCTTTACACTCAAGAGCACAACTGGCTCCTGTGTTCATACACATAATTTGTACTGGCTGCTTTGTTTGTGTGTCTGCTCGGCGGCGAGGTTGTGTGTAGCACCTTTTTTTAGAATCTCACCTGCACACGCAAGCGAATTGCATCTTTATCTTTGGAGTATTTTATCTCCTCTTCTGTGTTTTATCACTATGCAAATACTCACAGATTCAAACCAAGAAAAGAGAATCCCATTACGATTGAGTAGGAAAAAAATAGATCAAGTATTTTTATCACTGTACATGATGGTGGTTTTCTTTGAGGCTAGTCCCTGGAGTCTAATGACTGACTTGGACACACTGAGATAGCAAAGAGTTAACTGACAAACCATTATATTGATATTAGTGGTATAAAAAAACACTTTTTTTGGAGCATTTCATTTTATGAGCCGACAGTAGTTGTCTTTTATTTTCAGGCCCTATAATATAATACCTAAAAGTACTCAGGCTCAGTTTTGTGTTACTTTGTTCTACTTCTCTCATCTCCCATTTTCAATCATCTATACTTACTCATCTTATATATGTATTTTCAATATCCCCATTAGCACATACTTATTCACAGGGAAAGCTTTTTAGTAGTCAATCTCTCCAACTATCTATATAAATGTATGCGACGTCTGTGCTATTTGATTTTTCATGAGTTATGAAGGAACACGGTAAATGTCAGCAGCACTCAGGTGGACCAGCTGCACCTGTGTGGTCTGTGGGGGAAACCTCCACCCACTCTTCAGATGCAAGCCTGTATTACAAACTGTAAAACTAATTTTACCGATTAGGAGTTTGTAAAAATGGTCAAGTCATCCTCTTAAAGCCTAACTCTAAGTGTGTTCGATATTTTGATATCATTTTAATTTGTTTAGGCCACACCCTTCAATGCTAAACAATTATTAGTTGGTTCATTGCAGAATTATTTTAAAACTTTTACAACATATTGCAAAAAAAAATTGTCTAAATTGTTAAATAAAAATGTTATATATTTATGCTTGAACTTTACACACCACAGCAAATTCCTGGTATGTGTAGACCTACTTGGCAGTAAACCCTGATTCTCAGTCTGACGCTCACACTCTGTGGGATGGGCTGGCACTCACAGGTATCTGAGTTTCTTTTACCTGTGTCTAGTCTTGCAGGGAGCTCACTAAAGTTGTAGGTTTGTTTACTTTGCACAGAGCTATATGTTATTATTTGTATTAACCCACTGTGTGTATTAAAAGTTGTTTCAGAGGGGTGTGTGAGCACCCAGCTCGCTGACCTCCTAGGCGCTTACACTGAGGAGGAAAAAATGGTGTTATCAATAGAGCTGACATTTGCGGTTACACCTTTCAAGTACTCGGGGGGGATATCAGTTTTCTGTCCGCTGATCCTCTCCTCCCTGTCTGTCACACATACAGTATATATATAAACACACTGCCTCCACTCTGATTCACTCCATCTCTCTTGCTTTGTATACATCTCTGACCGGGTACAGTAATCCGAGACCATTATCTACCCGTCTCACAACATGCATTTTTGATGTATATCTGCAAAGAGAGAGGGCCAGCTCGATTAATTAGGACCATGGCACCCTTAAAAAGGATCCGCAGGGAGAGCCAGTCGTGCTCGCTGCTCTCTCAACCTGCCCACCGTGTCCTCCCACGGTGCTGGTGATTAATGATGTCGGCCATATCAGGGGGGCCCTTATCAGACATGGACGCTCCCACCAAACAAAGCCAGGGTTAGGAGCTCGCTGTTTAACTGATGAAGTGGGACTGATGGCGGGGGGAGGCTGAGAGTTGCTGTGAATGCTAACGACCTGTGGCGTTGACTGTGAGGTGAGCGGCGGGGAACATTAACTCCCAGCCTCCCCAGTTTGAAGTGAGCTTTAAGTGTGATGTGTGTGATCACACGGCATTTTACGCTCCAGAGTTTCCCCCCGTAATACCCAGGCATGGAACAAGTACCCAAACCCTTACCTCAGGCAAAAGTAGTAATGCGACAATCCTAAAATGCCCCATTACAAGTGAAAGCCCCTACATTCACAATCTTGCTCAAGTTATAAAGACTAGAAATGGCAAAATACACTTCAAGTATAAACTTATATCCAGGAATATTATCATTAATGTGCGAGCAGCGTTTACGCACTTGGTGGTTTTGATGATCAAAAGATTCAACTTTACAAAAGACTTAAGGACCAAAACCCTCATAAATGCAGTAAGTGGAAATGTTTCAGCCTGTTTTTCATTTCAATAGGAGATGTAATAATAATAAGTTCCACAAATGAGTGTCTGTAGATTTAAAGCAAGTCTAGATGTGGCACTAGAATAATTTTAGATGAAGATTTGCATTAAAAAACAGGTCAAAATATTCTTAATGTAAAAGCAGATTTTTTAGGTTTTAAAAGAAAATCTCGTAACTTCAATTCCACACAGAAGGAGGGCATTGGCAACTCAGACCTTGCTACTCATTGAACAAGTGTCCTAACATATTATTTCACAATAAATTATTTTAAATGATATTTCATTCAAAATGAAAGAAACTAGAACTCCCCTCAGTAGAGCAAATACCTTTGAAAAAGGCCCAACATTTCCCTAATGAAACCACTTTTAAATTCATTTGATCCCCATTTCTAACTTTAAACTGATCAGTCCTCTAAAACATATCAGATTTTCTTCTGGATGTATAGAATTCAGAAGAATGACTGGTAAACAATAGCGATCTGGAGAATTTTAGAGGAAATCTAAAATGTACCTGTACATTTTTTGTCTGGTAGATGTACTTTTAAAATAAATCAAATGATAATTGAGGACAAGGTGTGCTGATCTTTGTCACAGTTTTGTTATCAGGAAAAAAAAGATTAAAAAAATGATTTTAATCTAGCACAACTGTAGGCTTCTAGCTTGAGTATAACGCTGGATTTAATTCATATTTGGAAAGCTTGTACGTCTAGTTTAATGGATTGTGCTTGTGTGGTTATACGTACTGAACCATTAACGCAGACTTTCACGTTAGGCGCCAAGGTTAAGTTGTTTAATGGGACTCTTTTGAATTAACGATCTTATCAGATCAGATGGAAGCATGGAGATCAATAAAACAATATCTGCCTCTAATCAGACTCCAATCTTCGTCACAAGTTATGCGAGGTATCTCCTGGTTATGAGATATCTGCTGTGATACGCTTGCTTTCAACTTTATCATCTACGTGCATCGCATATTCTGAAAAGGAGCTCGGGGAGACCTTGCGTGTGCAATATATCAGGCCTATCTGTCCCCAGCTGCGAAAGAGAGGGAAATAGAAAGAGAAAGATTGGATCTCGTCTTTTATAAGATCTGCCACTACAAAGGCGGTATCTCTCCTCCGTCCTCAGATTGCTATCTGGGATGGGACAGAAATAGAATACTGTACGAAATACTATCATCAAGCTGTGGGGGGGACATCTAACGAAGCAGCGTGCAGTAAAGATCGCTCCGGCAGAAAAAGATGCTCTTGAAACGCATTAAATGCTAATTTCCTCCATTAAATATGAGAATCATCAGTGTAAATGTCACAACCCCCCAAATCTCTGATTGTGTTCGGTTCATATTGTTCATGTGAAAGGCAGCTATTATGGCAATTAGCAATTATAATCACTTTCACCATTTGATTTCCTAATGAGATTGATGTAATCTACTGTATTTGATTTGCAGGGCAACAAAATCCACTGAACCTCAATAGGTTAAACAAAGATACACGTGAAAGTCATTTATCAGGGGTGATCAGA
Organism: Pseudopleuronectes americanus; assembly: GCA_038501795.1. Lineage (NCBI taxonomy): Eukaryota > Metazoa > Chordata > Actinopteri > Pleuronectiformes > Pleuronectidae > Pseudopleuronectes > Pseudopleuronectes americanus. The sequence continues at coordinate 5,397,512 of CM076734.1, read as the reverse complement.
GTAAACAACCTACAGAAATAGAATCTTTTCATGTTTCATGCTGCCTACATCTCATGTGTACGTTGTACATAGGAGACAAACGCCTACAGAGAGGGTTGATTTGTTTACTTTGTTTGCTGCACCTTGTTTGCTGGAGGAAAATGTTAAGAGCCTGGAAAATGAATACTTAATGACTGTCATTCATTAGCTATTCTCCTGTTATCAGGGGGAAGGTGCAGTGTGTAATTTGGAGAATTTATTTTATCTTATGACAAACAGGGTCAGGGAGTTGAGGACTTTTCTGTTTCATGGTCCCCAGTGAATGAATCCTTAAACGTTTCAGGTGCACGGAGCTGTGGATAATCTCCAGGAACTTTCTTGAGGGGCTGTATCTGAGAACGCAAACGTGCGAGGGCAGTTGCTGTGCACACTCCGGTCCTGCCAGACCCCTAGTAAGAACTCTGGAAATGGTCCAAATCAGCCAATACAGCAGGAGTACTGTGGACCAACTTTTTTCTTATTCCTCTAGAGTTTAACAAAATGAGTGAAGTATCTCTACAACTACTAGATGGATCTCCATGAAATTGTACATGGTCTGCACATTTTTTACACTTTTCCAGTTTTATCAACCCCTTGTAATTAAGGGTTCATGACATTGCCCAAGGACACTTGGACACTATAATTGAAGAGCTGGGGATCAAACCGCTCACCATCTCGGGTCAGTGGACAACACATTTTAACTCCTGAGCCACAGTTGCTCTAATTGTTGGTGTTACAACAGAGTAGCCATAGCAGGCCACTTCTCGGGGCCCCACGCTGGGGGGGGACCACAACAGCTGATCCTCAGCAATCATTTTTGTGAGAAGTGAGTACATTGTTTGGCTATGCACAGTAGAGTGCAACAACATCATGGTGGGCAACCCACTAACAAGGCCCCATGCCGCTTGCTATCTACCAAAAGAAGTTTGTTTGTAGACCAGAAAGTCTATCATGTATCATGGGTTTAATGGGGGTCCCATTTGCCCACAAAGTCTCTTTAAACAATTCTCACCACAGCTACTCAAATTCCCGTACCCCTCAGGATGAACTATGATCCCTTAAACTTTTGTTTAGCTTTATCTCATCATAATCCAGTTCGTCCAGTGATTTTGTTTATGAACAATAATGACATTCTTTACCCTTGTAGTGCTTTGTATTTTGTGCTAATTAACATAGCGTTAGCATGCCGCCATGCAAAACTTTATATGAGAACTTGGTGAACATATCGCCTGAAAGCATGTTGTCATTGTGGATATGCTAGCATCATTGCACTCATATAGTGCCTTACAGATCTAAGGAAGATGGCTGCGGGCTCTTGTTTCTACTCTGCCGCCTTTGTTTCTCCCCCTTGTGTGAGATAAAGCATGAGGTCTTATGGAATGTGCAAATCACATGCTTTAATTAGACCAAACTCTTTGAAAAACAGCAGCAGAAATGAAAGCCTGTGTGCAGGGAAGACTATTTCTCTGTTGCTGTGTTTTATTCACATCCTGTGTGCTGTGCGAAAAACAATAGTTTTCATTTGCAGCTCACTGTCGGTTCTGTGTTGATCCTGTTTGCAGTTTGAATCAACACTGGCTGCCAGCAGAGGGTCTGCGGAGGATGCGTGAATCCAGTTTCACCCACCGAGGGATTCCTCTTCCCTTCATTTGCCATGAAATTTAAGAAGAATATGAGGCACCCTCCACCAAGTGTGGCTTCTTCTTCCCTTTTACTTCTACTCCATCGCGCTCATTCATCCTGTGAGCCAGAGAGGTCCGCGAGACTCATTAGCGCCCGCCTCTTTGTTTCATGCCGTGTTTCCCCAAAGGCATTGCTAGCACCATTAGCCCAGGCAGCAGTGAGATTTCAAACTGCCTGGGCAGACGGATGCCTTCCAAATCAAAGTGTGCTCCCCCCTTTAATTAGCATTTTTCAAACATCAATATATTTTCTCCCAGCCTCCCAGGACCAAAACTCTGTTGAATTAATTATTAACAACCCCACTGTCTTCCTCTTTCATTTCTCTCCCACCTCCTCTTCCTCCTTTGAAAGCAGCCCTGGTTTCCAAGTTTCTGCCTGCAGTTGGATGTGAATGCAACGTGGACATTCAGTGACAGCTTTCTCCCGCATGGGGGACGGTGTAATAGCACACATTTGTGCATAAAGTGATCAATTTGGGTTCAAACCAAGAATAAAAGCAGGATTAATGCCCTTGGAAGCTTGTGTGCACGAGGCTTTGTTGTCCTCAGTACAAGTTTAATTATGTTTACATTCCTTTCTTCCTTAATTCATTGTCTGATTTCAGATTTTGGGTGTTCATTAAGCCTAAGTGGCATAATCACCTGATAAAAACGAGATGACTCCTCTTTAGAATTCCTCCTGGTGGAGAACAGAGGGTACTATCTCTCTCTCTCTCTATCTGTCATAAAAAGGAAGAAAAGGTGAGGCGACGGACTTGAAAAGGCAGGGGATTGAATTGGAGGCACAATATGGTTGAGGAGATAAAGCTGAAACGGGGGAGATAACCCCTTTCCTCCTCTTGCCTCAGCTAGCCACTGTGACAGAGCTAAGGTGGGAATAACCAAGGCCATCAGCGCTCTCCATGGCAACCACTCACATTTCTGCTCAAATACAGCTCTTCCTGATTGAATCCCATAAACCTACCAACTGAAAGTGTAGGTCATCTGCTCAGCAATCAGAATACTGGTCAGTATAATGATCCTGGTTCATTATGAAACAAATGCTGGACATTCTCAAGAGTTTTCCAGCCAAGCCCCTGGTGAAACATAATTCAGCGAGTGAGTGGGTGTTTTGATCACGTTTCCAACAACCAATAAATCAATGGATTGGGGACTGGAAACAGCTCAGTAAGTTAGTATCAGAGGTTCTGTTGTTGCAGATCTGTGGTGATCGATACCATTGTTATAATTAATATGGTTTTTTCGTACCAGCTCTTGAAAAATAAATTTCAATTGCGTAATCTGAAGTAAGCTCTGCCCTCACAACAACTAAACTTACTAAGGGCAAACTGACAGAAATAATTGGATCAGAAATGAAAGCTAACAAAGAAACATGCCGCCTAAGTGCTTGTGCTTTGTGGTCTTTCAACTAATGACATTTTATTTTCTTTAGATCAACACCTTTTGACGTTTCTTTAAAGGAAGAATTTACAGCTCTTCTTCTAACAACCGCATACAAACAGCACCAGTATATATTGTACTTTTTCTATCATGAATCATGCAGACATATATACTTCAAGGGGAATCATTGTTTCTTGCCCAAGGACACTTCTGCAAGGTATGCACCACCGACCTTCTAGTTAGCAACAACCTGCTCTTTCTCCTGAGCCTCAACCTACCACACTTTCAGTATATGCTATATGTAAAAAAGGGTTAACACTGCACACTCCAGGTGTCTAGATTGTGAACACACACATCTATATTGTCTGTGAGAGATTTGACACAGACAACAGTTAATCAAGCAATCAAGTGCTTCAATAAAACTGCTGTCATTTCCCATTTGCTCCAATGTGACACCATCTGCACTCAGCTCCCCCCTCTGGTGTCTCCGTGCAGTTCATCTGCAAACAGCTCGTACCCGGCGAGGAAGCCGCCTTAATGTCGCTGATCACAGACCCCTCAAAATCAGGTCTGATTTTTGGAGGAGAGGAAGATGACTAAGCGGCGGCGGCAACAAAGTGAAGTGGCTCAAAGGGGAAGAGACAGTGACTTTGTTGAGGAGCTGTGCAGTCGTGTGAGGAGGCTGCTAATCTAACGAGGAGGCTGAGAGCCGCTGGTATCACAAAGGATCTAATGGACAATGACAGCATTTTCATTTAAAAACGTGACCAAGAAAAGATGTTGATATGAAATTGGATCGTTTGGCTTATTCTCCTATAAAGGCAGAGAATTGGAAATCTGTTGAACATATGCAGCTTGACAGTCTGATGTCAAGTAGATAATAATCACATTAAAGGTGCATTTGACGGATTTTACGCATCAAGGTCACTCTACTCAGTTACTTACCCTTTGAAAAGAGTTGTATAATGTCTTGTGTAATTTCCACTTACAGGGTTTCATGACCTCAACTGCTTTGACTATTTTAAAAAATCTGTCTCCTGCAAGTAACTTCATGGAGTGTAAATATTAAATCACTGGAGGATTCCTCCTAACTCCAGAGTTTACCATCTGCTGAAGAACATGCAGTACTGATTGAAATCTCCAGATCAACCCCTGAATCATTTTCCAAGATCATGGCATTGTTTGCATTATATTTAAAGCATTGGGAGGCTCCATCCATACTATTAAGTTTTTTTTATTTGAAAACTCATCAACTCTGCTTTAGAAAACGAAGCTGTTTGGAAACGCTGATGGCTTTGATTTAGTTTGAAAACTTCTAGTCTGATTTAGGGTCCGGACAGGATGAAAACACTTACCTAACACTTGCCTGCTGATTGGTTCTTTCTGGTCAAGACTTAGCCTGCGTTTATACATCGGGTTCTTATCACATGACCCCCTGTGGAAGAAAAACAAAAAAACTAGCATCAGTCACCGCTACCGATCTAGAACATCGGCTGGATGCTAGTGTCAGTATTGGGATGTGTGGGTGGACCAAAAAATGCAGAAGCAAAGTCAAACAAAAAGTGTCCTTTGAGGCAGACAGCAAAATCAGAATACCCAAATAAACTCCACACCACAGACTTAACTCTTTTTAGACACTTAATACCTCAACAGTAATTTAGTGCAATTGACTCTTCATCTCAAACAAGAATTAGTTTGTCTCAACACTAAATGAAGTGATAGATCATCAACTCCCTCATGGGATAATTTGTAATGAAATAAAAAAGGCCATGTTTGGTTAATACGCATTTATTTATTAAACCTGCACCACATTAACATAAAAAAAACAATACAAATAACATATGCTCTATATATTAATTTTCCGGACTCTGAGAACTAAATTAGCAAAATGTCCAAACTGAAGAGTGTCCAACAGAAACCAAAAACACTGTATCTAAGAGTCCAGAGTCATAACAGCTATTCAGTCACAAACCAATCATAGCCCATTCTCATCAGAGAGGGCCATTTAAATACGACCTACCCCTCACATATCCCTGCTCAGCTACACTGACTCTCATGCTGCTGCTGCTGGCCTCCACCACCCCAGCCTCCACCTTCTAGCTCAGAGTCCATTCCTGGTGATGGTGAACGATATTCACCTTGAATTAAAAACATTATCTTGCCTGCTTAGGCCCACCAGGGTTTTTTGCTTGTGTCCCCTGTTTTAATCGTAGCGTGCTGTGTGGGAACATCGAAGAATGGAGCCATCCACTTCACGCATTACTGTATTCCCTTTTGTGCAATAAATGGTTAAATCAAGACGAAGTGTTCCTGACTGAACAGCTGTTCTGATTCTGCTTTTTACTGTTATTTAATGCTGCTTCACGTTTGTAGCCGTGTTCTTTCTGCAACTAATGACCAAATGCTTCATGTGTGCACCGGCACGTGCCTGCCTAGTGTTCAAGAGTGTTTGTGTGATTAAAACTGATTCTGAATGTGCTCAAACTAAAATTTTTGTTTGAAAATGCTGTTTTCATTGAAAAATGTATGGATGCAACCTTAGTTGAATGATTCATTTGTACAAACATATTTTCACCTCCATAGTTACTAACTGTTGCTTTAACCATGACAACTGGTTGCATCTATGTTGCTTATCTTACCCCTCACGAGCTGGGCCTAGGCTAACACCCTCAGGAAAATGAAAGCTTTGACAGGGATGAAGCCGTCACATCCTAGACTGTGTTGCTAATGCTTTTGTTCTGTTCTCTACTTCTGTTCGTCTTTGAAAATTGACCAACCCTGGTCTCGTAGGTTCAGCTTTCATTGCACACAGGAGCTCCTTTTGTTCTGTGACAAACTGTGTTAACTCTGTGTCTGTTCTGTTCTTCTGATGCTCTCCTCCTCTTCACCTCCCCAGTAGGTCTCTGTCTCATGTGTCTGTCGCTCCTCATCATCTGATGTGATGATTTTATTGTTAAGATGTTTATTTACAATTGTTTGAACACACCAGATTATAAGCAAACTATGGTGGCCCTGAAGGCTCAATGCACTACACCTTTATAACATATTTTCATTAATTTGACAACACATAATACTTACAACACAACCAAATCATCACAACACATCCCAATACTTACAATACAAGCAAATACTCAAATACAACAGAAGTGTTTACAGGAGACACTCAAAGTGATGAACAAGACTATGCGTGTTTGTTGAACATTTGCATGTGCATTAAGCTCTCAGGGCCACTATAGCAAACCATTGATACACTATTCCATCCCATCGGTGCTTAAATGATCATCAATGCTCGTTGTTCCATGCGGGGGGGGACAGTCACACAACACAGCAACACTATTGGATGCAGCCACAAGCCGATATTCAGCAGTTGTTCACTGACCGCAGTGTAAACAGTGCACCTTCCATAGCATCACCTAACCCTCATTCATTCCTCTGTTGTTGCTTCTTTCCTGTTGTGTGAGTAAATATTGTTGGTTCATCTCTTCCATCGCACACAATTTACAAACCGTAGTTATAATCATAAGTAAATCTTATATCATCATCAATTTGGTTAGAAGTACAATTGTATGTTTGGGTATGTAGTCTCAGACACCCAGGCCTAGCAACTCCCAAATGCTGTATACCCTAATTATATTGAATGCTGTGTACATTTTTTGAATGCACTGTAGATCCTCTAACTGTACTGAATCTTAATTTTCTTCTCGCACTGCCTCCTCTTATGAATACATAATTGAAACGCTCCTTCGATCTGTCTGCTGAGGTGTAATTGCACCAATGATGTTGTTTTTTCCTTGCAGAGCCGCTCTGCCTCTATAAAATGTATGTGTAATTAAGACTCCAATCTGTCACCTTTTCCTTTCCCATATGTTTGAATTGATGCAGCCCCGTCTTACACTGCGGTTCCAGTCTCTTCTATTTGATCCAGATTATTGTTACACCCTCGGGGTATGCTGTTGTTTTCCAAGATATTAAAGATACATATCGAGATATAAAGTCTTAATTGAATCACTGTCTGTGCATCTAATGTAACGGGCACCTTATTAGGTGAATATGATACAAGTAAGCAGGGTAGAATAACCTGCATGATAGCAAACACAATATGCATTTTCTGTAGCAGGTGGGGAAACAGATGGTAAAAAAGAAACAGGGGAAGCAACTTCATTTCATCAAAGCCTTTTCTGACATCTGACGCTTAGATCTTCACTATCGACGAGTGCTAATTGTATTTTATCTGCTTGTTAACCTATGGTGCCACATATCAACATCATTACGCAAAAGGTGTTCACTGAATTGAGTAATCAAATATAATATACTGTATACCTAAGATATATAAATTACTTCACTGAGAAATCACCTCTGACGTCCTCTGCACATCGTTAACTTGTATTGCACCATTTTCAAAGCACACACACACACACACACAATTTCCTTTTTATGTTGACATTTGATGTGTCATAACTGGATGAAAAACAAATTAAACTGCAGTTATCTAAAATTATTGTTCGCCCGTTTACTGTCACTTCAAGCTTTACTACTGTTACTGTAAATCCATCTAAGAATAATTCAAAATGGATTGAAACCTGAGCCCTCCTCTGATGTAATTATGTCAATAATCAGTGTGGGGAAACAGCCACTCTGTGTCTGATTTTCAAATACATCCATGGTCTGTCTCTTCTGTCTTTTCCATTACTGCAGCTAGAGTTACACTAAAATTAAACTGAGATCAGCCATTGTTCTCTGTCTTATTAAAGCAATAAGGAAACATGGCCGCAGGCATTTTTGCACATCAATCTGCTGTAGCGTTTATCTGATGTGATTATTTCAACCACTGACTGATGATGACAACATTATTATGTGAGGATGAGGTGGGAGCTGAAGCCACAAAGACACTGCTGCCAGAGAGCTTTTGGCTGTCGTGTTAGGCTATGGATAGTTGTAAGCTAATGCTAGCAACATTTCTATTGTTTTACCAAAAATGCTAAAGCAGACGTGAAAGTGGGGCAGATGGAAAATGCTATCATCTGATATCCCTTAGAATGTTGACTTCAACTTCATGATCCCATTCCAATCACAAAAAAGCCGTTAGCCAACATGGCTTTGACCTATGAAAGGGATTATTATCATTTCGAATTGGATTGGAAAATGGTCCACATAGTATCCTTTTTGACCAATTGTAATTGTCTTTGTTAAATTTCATTTGAAATTATGTTTAAACATTGGTTTGGGCTTTCACTTTGTTATGAACACACCACCTTCATTGCACTCGATTTCAGGGACCCCCTCCCGCGACAATGTCATCGTCCATTGCAATGTTTTGCTGTAAATGTCATCATATGCCAATTACATTACATTGGCTGAGCCCAGTTCACAACGTGTTCTTGTTCTGAAATGTTTGGCAGCCACTAAACACCTTTAGGTACTTCAACACATTGTCTTGGACTGGAGGAGGGCCAACCCTGATTTGCCTGTAGCCTGGGTAAACAAAGATGGATCTCAGTCAGACTTGTGATCCAGTCGACAGAGATGCATGTGGCTGAGTGTAAATGACAGGGCCTTAAATCTCATCCAGATTTTAGCCGCATAAAAGACAGCTGCAAGTATAAATGAGCTGCTAATGACTGAATGAAGTGTTTTATTACTGTGATGTGAATTTTGGCGCTGACAATTTGTTCAGAACTAATTTATCACAGTAAACAACAAAGTCATCCTGCATCTTTGTATTTGTACTGTGGCAGGACTGTTTCAGTTGGACGTGAATGAGAAGCAGTAACGCAGAGGGGGAATCTGTTGAGAGTTAGATGGCTATTTTTTTTCATCTTTAAAAAGACAATAAAAAAAATCCATCTAGCCATCTATAAGGCCTATCCCTTGGGGGTCACGGAGGGAGCTGGAGCCAATACTTGCTATCGTTCACTCTCATTATCATTCCAAGCAAAGCCTAACTTATAATAATGAAAACAGAAGGAAATGTCCAACCCTTGTTGCACTTTTGAAACTGAAATGGTGCCTGAGTTGCAGCCTCAGTGTCTGCGATTGACAGACCCACAAACTCTAGCCTTAAAGTTCCTAAGCTTTGAAAAGAACAACCCCCACAGCCAGAACCCTTTTACTACGTGGAACTATCCTGCGGGAACTGCATCTAGGAACCTCCATGTGATTGAAACACCCTGAATGAAAAACATTTCTATCATTTTTTAAAGAAAAAACTCACATCATGTCATCAGTATGTAGTTGTATGGCACAAAATGGGCACAACATGGGCACACAAGAAGAAAATACATAAGAATGTTGTATTTCACTTTATTTTTCTGTTTGCTTCACACAACACACTTTTTTTATTAGAGATTTGTTTTATCCGCCCCAATATACCGACATTTTTCTGAATTGCCAAGGATTCATGCTGTAAATTCTTCCACCTACTGTGACTTACACTATTAGCATATGCATTGGTTGGAGAAGGCCAGGAGAGAATGCAGCTTTGTGCAGACGCTTACTCCTTTAGCTTTGCCTCAAAGCTCTGCAGGGCTTTGTCATTTAATATATTCCAGAGAGAGAAAAATGAGAAATAGTCGGAAAATGGGAGAAGAAATAGTTGCTAATTAATATTAGCTTAAAAGTGACCTTTACTGAAACACTGATAATATGAGGGTGGCTGCTTAAATTTCAATAAAAAATGTTTGGGGATTGTGAGCATTAATGTAATGAGACATTTTTGATGGGTTTTCCATCATCTCAATGCACATATAATCATCTGTAAATCCACAGCGCTCTTTTTCACAGGTGCTCTGGCTGTCATGTGAGTATTTTGACATTTGCCTCGGATTGTGTGGCCATCTGTGAATGTGATGAGCTTTTTTTTCTCCTAAAAAACACATGCATTGCCTGGGGTAAGAGTATTTTTTCATCCTTTATCTTTTTTTCTTCTCCCTCTCTGCCTACATTTTTTGCGCCTCTCAGCTTGTGTTCGATCTTTCATGTGATAGGAAAACACCCACGCCTCCCGCTGGTGTTTCAGAGCGAAAGAAAACTCAATACTGTGATTCCTGCTGTACTCACACAAATCACTTTTCATTCATCATAATTAGTTTGGCCCCACATTCGAACTCAATGACAATTTTATTAGCACTCTGAAAGCAACCTGAGCTGCAGTGAGTTCATATGCAGATCCGAAACTAGGCTGCGCTGAGTATGACATTAACATCTGATGGGGATTGCCCGGATCGTTGATGGTTTTCAATTCACCCTGTCCTCCACTATCAAAGCCCAAGGCCTCCACATGAACTCTGAATGTTCTCAGTGAAAACGTGCTCAGCTAGATTGAAGCAGGTCTCATCGAGGGGCATGGTAGGATTACAGGAATTCAAACAAGGACTTAAATAATGTGGGCTTGTCTGGCCACATCACATTATATCACAATAAGCTGGTGCATGATGAGGTAAACCTGTGCAGAGACTGTAGAGCACAGACATCAGTAGCTGGTCAGGTTGAACGGTTAAACCTACTACACACATGATAGGGAAATAAAGAAGAAAATGGAAACAGTGAAATATGTTTTATCCACAAGAACACAATCTCTCCTAAACCTGTAAAGACAGCATCATTTGCTGAGCGCCCACAAACAACAGGGTTACACCGAAGTAATTCTTGTTATGACAAAGTCATCAGACAGAAATCAACACTGTGGGTGTGCGGTTAACAAAATGTCTGATCACGTCCTGTTTCCCACCAACAATCAACATGATTTTGATTACAACAAAGTGTTGATGGGATAAGGGGCAAAGAGTCAGGTGAAGGTTAAAAAGGTTTATCGTACAACTTGGGCCGATATGGTTGTGGCCAGGTTCTGCAGTTTGGTTCCAGGAGGGAGCAGCGCAGGCAGGTGAGCAGAATAAATGTAGTTGGCCGTAGCAAATCTACCAATGAAGAAGATTGGTGATTGATCATTGAACGAGCTGGGTATAAGTAAAGCAGAAGGGTTCAGGCATTGATTGCAGGATGATTCTGAGGTGAACAGGTGAGTTGACATAAAGCAGGTTGATTGGAAGCAGAATCAAAGAAGAACACACATAGACAGGACCATATCCTCCATATCATTGTCCTTTGGTCAGGGTCATAGACTGGATTTAAGGAGTGACTTCATTTCTGCCAGTGGTGGCTGGCTGCAGTACAGGTCGTAAATCCCAATCCTTGATGTAAGCAAATGGGACATGAACCAAACTAAAAAGTCAATACACATCAAATCAACTTTTCTATAAGATGGTTTCTGTCATTTTATGTCACACTTATCACACTAATGTTTTCTACAGTAACTTTGGGTTTAATTAGTTATTTGTCAGGAATGCATCACCTCAGATCCATCCCTCAATCACTATTTTGAAGACTCAAGATGCACAAAGGGCAGCGAAATGAGTCTATAGTCTATAGTCAGGGTGATAAGATAAATATAAGCTTGCACATTTTCATCTGGTTAACCTTACTCAAAGACAAATGTAAGAAAAACAATTATTAATGTCCTGTTTTGGTTGGTCAATTAAAACACTTACAAAAAATGCCACACTACTACACTGGAAGTTGCCTTCAGAGATAAATTCTGGGAAATTGTCCAATATGCTTAAATTACCTGGGACACCATGTCAATCAAGTGATGACCAGAACGTAAAATGTTGAGAGTGAATGTTGTATACCCTCAGTAAAAACATGTTGTGACTTTGCAGAGACATTCATTTAATACACGAGGATAACACACAGTCTCATCAGCTCAACACACATTTTCTTCTTCAGCAGATGAGTGTAAAATGTAGGACAAGTTGAATGTACCTTGAATATAATATAATAATAATAATATAATAAAATTTGTGCTTTAAAATAAAAAAAGGCTGAACCTGAAGAGACCTCCAGGAAGTGAAATTACTTGTTTTGCAAGCAATAAGAACACTCATTAAAAAGTTGTTAATAACTGCCAATGTTGTTACATTTGTAATAAATATATTTGCATTGTGGTTAATTTAAAAATACCCATTTTGTGAAAATAGAATATAATTAAATGTCTTTATTCATTTCATTTGATTACTTTTACACGATAAGCCTATATTGTATTATACGTGATATACTTAGCAATTGAGATTTGGGCCAGAATCCATCAATGACTTGCAAGGTAGAGTGTTTAAAGCCGTCACCGTCTGACTGTATGAAATTTCATTTGACACTTTTGAGGGTGTTTGATAGAATGAGAACGCCAAATGGCTGAGGGGGCAAAAAGAAAAAAGTTGGCGATGATTTAAACAAAGTTTCTCTCTTTCAAAAAAAAAGAAATGCTGAGCCACTTGAATTCAAAGTTGTTATTCAAACACAAACCAAACCTCCCTCCTCTACTGAACTGGGCTTTGATGCCAGCACGAATTGGGCAAAGATGACAGTGAGGAGTAATTGATTATTTCCTGGGTTGTACGAGTGTTGCATCTAACTGAGAGTGAAAATGTGACTTTGCCTCTTCATCCCTCCTTTTTTCCTTTTTTCCCATTCTGTCGATTTGCTTTGAAAGATGCTGGCTGCCGAGGTAATGTGTGCGTGTGCGCTGCAGCTTCCAGACAGACAAGGTGTTCCCTTTGATACACTGTGAATAGGGAACTTTTGGCTCATGGGCATTTTCTTCAGCACAGAACATGACATGTTGCATCAAACAGACAAAGCGCTCACTTGTTTGAAGTTTACACTTTTCTAGCCCAATATTAAAACGCTGCACCGTCTGTTGAATCACATAAGTACAGTATGGGAGAGATATTCAAATCTCACAATATAATTCAAAGTCTTTAAACATTGCTGTCATGGTATTGTTCACTTTTAATACTTACCTGCAGAGGAACCGAGGCTGATAGGTTTAGGACTTGATAAAGTGGATTCTCTCTGTGTCCCTGCAACAAGAATTGTTTTTTAAGGAAACAATACCCACAGTAGTTTTTCTTTCGCGACACATTTTAAAAACCCTATATAAATCATTTAGTGACATTCAGCCTCATTTAAATTTTTTACCAGTCACAACAGCATGGCCGGTAATATTTACAAAGTGTGTGTGTGTGTGTGTGTGTGTGTTTGTGAGTGTCTGTGTGTGTGTGTCTCTCTGATCCCTCACAGGTCCAAAAACTTTACAAGTGAGTAATTGAGATTGATATGAAGTGAAGCGCTATTGCTAAAGGTGTGATCCTCTCACAAGTCTTTAATGTTTCAGTTACTTTACAGTGCGAAACCTGAGAAAATTAATAAAAAAAAGTCATTATACAGATGTTGAAACATTTTTTATTATAAGTGAGAACAAACGTTGAACCAGCTGCACCTTAAGAATAAGTAAAAATATATTACTTTCCAGATAAGAGTTTTTTTAGTTGGTAAACATAGACACTGTTGCGGAAAATTGTCCAAGTAGGTTTTATTTGTGTAAAAAAATGAAACAGAAAGTGGGCAGGTTCTGTTTCTGCTATGTCCCTGAACATCCACCACATGTTCTTGCCTAAAAACATTTAGAGAAATAGAACTTACAAGAGAGTTTTTCCTCAACCATGTTGGTTTTATCTTCCTCTTGTTGTTTTTCTTTTAGCACTTAAATTGTAAAAAAAAAGAAGGTAAGAGTACGGTGGTGAGAGTGACATTGATTGAGGCAAAGAGCAAAGGCCTCCAACAGGTTTCTGGAAAACTTCCCTTCAGCTGCGTCCTCTAAAACACTTGTCTTCCAGTGCAGTAAACACAAGAAATTGTCTTCTTGAACTCCCTGTAGCGCTTGTGGAGAACTGCCAGAATGTGAGTTACACAGTGGACCAGTGTCAACATTTCTGCTCTGGCACACTTTCCCATCGGCTTACAAGTCTGTGTTATATTAACATAAAACTTTAATGTCTCGGTGGGGCATTCATTTTGTTGACTAGCATTTGCACACGGAAGTATAGTAAATGACACAGCACTGTGGAAGCTGCTTACTGCTGCTTCATCAACTCTGCTCTCAAGTTTGCCATTTCAAGTCTGAACTATCACGCTCCTGCCATCTTGTAAAGTTGTTAATGCGCATGCATGTGTAGTGACAACAAAAGTCGTAACTTTTCTCTCTATTAGCACCGATGACGTCATTCAATAACCACACAGTTTTCCGTGTGTAGCGGAAAATGCACTCTACTCTAATTAATTGAATTGCAAGGCTGTCCACTTGGGCGCATGCTTTTCAGCCTTTTTATTGCAGGCTTCAGTAAATTAATTGGGCGAATCCCTCATTCCCTTTAGTTGGCATCAGCGGCAGTCAAAGAGAGAGAAAAAAAAATCCTTGGATCTCGCAAACTCAAAAGAGATCTGATGCCGCAACAGAAGGAGTGATTAACAAGGTGCAGAAACGGTTCTAATTCTTCTTTCCATTTTAAACATCATGCATCCTGCTCATTTGGGTTTGTTTGATGAACGGCCCTTTTATTTGGTTTTTGATCATTACATGAGTAAAACAACATTTGTGATGATCTGACATAGATTTCTTAAACATCGGGTCAGTTCATTGATGCTTTAGGGGCCCAGAAACCCCCCCCAAAAAACTACTTTTATTTTGAGGCCTTTGCACTTAAATTTTAAACACCATCCTTGCAGTGCAACCTCCCCCCCTCCGCTGATGGCTCAATTGGAGCAGTTAGAAGTAAAGAGGGATTCACAATGACACTTTGACAGAGGTGTCGAGGCAGGACAACATGGGAGCAGAGTGAATTTTTCACTTGGGTTCCTGCTTGAGTAATGGCAGGTTGTCTTTAACAACAAACCCCCAGAATTAGATGCAGTGGAGTGGCCGCTGCGAGGCAAAAATGTATCATGCGATCAGCGGTGCTTAATGTTCTTCAAAGGACAGAGATCAACCTCCAATATTTCAGACCCGTTTATACAGACGGGGGACACCGTATCGAGCCAGAGATCAGAGGGTTCAGTAATGGCTTCACCTGAGCCTCTCGGAATGAAACACTGGAGATAAGGAGAAAATTGAGCCCTTTAAACTTTAAGGATGCACGTGACTTGGAAGGGTCTCCTTTTAAAGGCCAGGTCGACGACAAGCATTACCTCATACACAGGCATGACATCAGAATAGTTTTCATCCCTCTGTCTCTCAATGCCTTCAGACATGTCACATTATGCTGATTGTGGGAGCTGTTGGAGACACAAAGAGAGATTGTTTTACCATCTGTTGTAATTTGACCCATTTATTTTGTTCTTGTATTTTTCATCAAAGAAAATCGACTGAAATGGTTCAAATTAATTGCAATATAATGTCCCTATTGTGCAAGAACCTTTATTTATTTATGCTCATTTATATTTTAATTCTAAGTGTTAAAGGTCCAGTATGTACGATTTAGGTCAAAGTGATCTGTTGAGAGAAATTTAAAATAAAATAATAGAGGCCAACATGGGTTTTGCAGTAGTCCAAACTGCACAAACTAAACCTTTAGAGTTTTTATGACAACTGAAAGCTAAAACAGGTTTTCCTTCATGTTTGGACAGGGAGGATGAGGTGAGGTCTGTTCAGCTGCAACATGAAACGTTACCACTAGATGTCACTAAATTCTACACACTTAAACTTTAAGCTGAATTCCATTTTTTTTTAATATTGCACATAGAGATATTTACCAAAAATGTTCCCGATAAATGATTTCCTTCTTCCTATTACCTTTAGAAATTTTGTATTTTTAGCCACACTTGCACCAAACAATGTTCATTCACCATTTTGCTGCAGATTTAAATGATCACCTCAGTATTTGGTAAACGGCCTTAATACTTTTTACAGGAAGGCATGGTCCATTTAAGATAAAGACCACTGGACTTACTTTTGCATCATCAAAAGGTTGACATTGTAGCTTTTCTACTGAAATGTCTTGGAGGAATTGGAAGACTCCTGACATTTTGGAAATACTGTAACTAGTGCTGTGATCAGTTCAAAACTGTTTTACCACTCAATAGTAACGTTTGACTAAATGCCTGCTTGTGAATATCTCATCCATGTCAAGCTGTACTTGTGTTTAGTGATTAATTAGCAAATGTGAGCACACTAAGTTGCTAAATTAAGGTTTACCATAATTCCAATTGATTTGCATCAGCATGTTAGCATTGTCATTGCTAGAATGATAGCATACAGATGTTAGCATTTATCATCTCTTTGTTTAGAATATGTGTAAGTGGGTTGAAAACGTATGATTTCCAAACCTTAGTAGGTCTCAAGACTTGCTGGAACTGAAATAAGTCCCACAGATACATGGTTGCCCTGAGAGGTCATGATGGCCTCTGCAGGAATGCTACAGTGACAAGGAGGTGCCATCATGTCTTGAGTGTGTTGACAAGGCGGAGCTTAAAAGAGTCTGTATCTTGGCCTATAGTGATGCAGACAGCTTTGCATTCCCTCAAATTTGGTATTATACTCAAATGCTTCTTTGTACTTCAAGCTTTTCGGTTTGACTGTCAGCATGTACGTGAGGCCAATAATCTTCTCTGTATACAGATCCATGTTGTAGTAAACTCATATACTCAAGTAGGGACAACCCAGAAGATTTTCTTCATCTTTAGGCTAATGGTAACACAACCAAGGTAACACAACTCTAAATCCAGACTTCAAATGCCATAGTTATCATCAGTTAGCAACAATATGATGTATTGATGAACATCTTAATGGGATAGTTTACACAAATATGAAAATCCACTCATTATCTACTCATGGCTATGCTGATGGAGGGGCAGGAGAAGTGTTTGAGTCCACAAAATACTTTTGGTGTTATAGGGGTGAACAGCGTTGCAGCCAAATCAAAAAATAATTGAAGTAAATGGTTACCACTTCTTAAAACAGAAAAAAAACTGATAATGCATCCTTACTGCTCCTGTGGGGTCCGTAAGTCTCAACACTCGGTGTCATTTACACCTTGTTTTTAACCATTTATCCTCCTCCTCTCGTCACTCATCTCTCCCTCACTCACATTTCTGTATTCAAAGTGTTGATATAGAAGACATGAAGTTGCAGAACATCCACATTTTTTACAGCAACAATCTAAATATTGTCAAAGTAGCAAAGCAGACCTGTGAAAGATGAAAATTCTTACATCATGGTAAAACACTGCATTAATAAAGAAGTCACGGCGCTGCAACGTGTGCGTTTTCAAGTGCTGCGCTTTTTAATTTGAAAAGTTCCCAGTCCACTTTAAGCTCATGTATAGCTGAGTGTTGGTGTCAGTGTACCCTGATGTGTTGGCCTGCTAGTAACCTGCTCTCCTGACAGCAGACATGACATGAAATTAAATGAGGTAAAACGCAGGAGGTGAGAAGAGGTGGACCTGAAACACTAAATCAATACCATTCAGCTAACACGGCATGACACACACACACACACACACACACACACAAACTCACACTAGGCAGGAACACACGATAATACACAATTCACACAATCTCTTTTGATGCATGATCTGTGTTTGTAGTCTTGTCTTACTTTCATGAATCCACAGTCAAAGCTGGTGCTGTAGGGAGGGATTCAGACTCAGCATGACTATACGGACAGTACTAGTCTATGTGAATCTAATGTCAGTATTGCTGTTTGTGTAAGTCCAACTTTTCCAATACAAGTTTTTCTTATTCCCTCGAAGAGACAGTCAAAATTTTTACGGTTGATCTCAGTGAGTAAAAAGACCAATATTGGGAGTTTACTTTCATCTGTGATCCTGTAAATTCATGTAGTGGGGCAGAGCAGTGGGTGTGAAGGCAAGAGTCAGATCGACAGTGTGAACCGTTGGGATTCAGGGGGAACAAAGTTGTGTGTGCGCTATCTGTCTAGACTTATCCCAGCTAGTGGAAAAGAGCCAGGTGACTGGATGTGAGGGATCAAAGTTCCCGTCAGGCGTGCGTGGAATGGAAGCCGGAGCGGGTAGTTACCAAGACTCAGGATTTGCGTCCATCAACGTAAGCTCCGGCTGCCTTTGTTCTTCGCAGACCTCTGTAAACAGCCATTTTGCTCGTGTATGGCTCCCATTTGATTTATATCCACAACATATTGTTTCATCTATGATGTATTTCACGCCCGTGGAAGTAAGAGGGCTCAGCTTAAGAGGAGCTTGTCCTGGATAATCAAATCGTTATCTTTACGAAGGGGAAAAATAATGCTGCATTCCTACAGGACTTGGTGCAAAGGACAAGCGAGGGGGCTTAACTTTTATTTCCCTCGCCTCGACAGTATCTGGCTGAGCATTTCCAATGCTGTTTTCCTTTTTTTGTTGTTTTTGTCCCTTCCTGTTTGAGTTATTATAGATAAGTTCTGTCTATTTTTTCATCTCTGTGCTGTAGATAGGAGACAGTTCGAAGCACCTGACCGAGTGCCAGGCTCACAGCAAGGCTTTGCTTTCCCCATCCCTCACTTTCTCACTTTTTCTCCATTACCGGGCCTCGTTCTTTCTCTCCCTTGCGCTCCCTTTTCTCTCGGTATAAAAGCGCAGCGGCCATTCTGTTCCAACCTGCTGTCCGCATGACAGAACATGGGGGAGATGAAGGAAAATCACTTCGCCCGGGCTCCTGTATGTGAAAGCCTTTCTCAGTATAGAGGGAACAGTCTCACGAAAAAAAAACAAGCCGGCCCCTTTCAGTCAGATGCAAGCGGCAGAATCAGGCGAAATCTGAACAGACGAATGGGATTCAGCTTCCTGAATCGACAGTGTGAATTTAAACACCTTTTCTTGAGCCAGTTCTAGTCTTCTCTCTTTCAAGGTGCATAAAATACGAGGCCAACAAACTGTGCACATTAATTCTACTCTGCTGGGCTCAGGGAATCCAAGCCTACTGTGTGAGATGGAGAAAATAGGGGAGAAAAAAAAAGAAAACTCCTCAGCCTGCCTGACTAAATGATGGTGTTAGGATTATTGGGGACCACCAGTTCAGTGAAGCAGAAAATGGGAATATGCTTGTGAGGGCACACCAGTTTACTTGAGCAGGAACCGCAGGCTCCCTGAGACAGACAGGGCAACCTCAGCAAAACACTGAGCGGAGGAAAAACAGACCCGTACTGCACCAAAGGGCATCGTTGTAACTAATTGGAATTCATCATGAGCACAAATGCATTTCAAGACCTTATTGAATGCCAGATTCATAACAATTTCAAACAAGTTTAAAGAGCTGAATGCAGAGAGGGTGGAAATTAATAACAGTCATTATGGGGCTGTAATGGATTTTTTGTCCTTGCGATGCACTCATTCTTCCATCACAACCTGTGTTTGCTCCGAACCCGGGACAAAGTCTCTTTCACATTATTTCCTTAAGAATTGGGACCTAATTATCCTTTAATTAAACCATTCATTCTCCCAAATAAATTATTAAAGACAGATTTTTTTTTAAGTATCATTGTTACATAACATGGTTTGACTGAAAAATCTCTCCCATTGAAATTTGGTCCTGACTACGAAAAGGAACGTTTATTCCAAGGTAGATTTACAAGATAGAAACAAGTAGAAAAGAGACAGCAGGGTAAATGATCATTATATCAGAAACCTCATGCTGCTGTGGGAAATGGAAGGGTGGAATCGTAATTTTAAAGAAAATAAGCAAGTCCCTCTCTACATTTTTATTTCCCTTGTCCTGAGCCCTTTACTTGAAAAGAAAAGGGCTTCTGCTTTATGTTAAAACTAGGCAATCCTGGAAAAGCTGGCAAGAGCAGGCTACACAACAAATACAACTCAACCCCTCCCATCATAAACGTGCACTGACTGCCAACTGAAACTGGATTTACTGTGACTTGCTCTCACGCCACTCACTGTGGTGTCTGCTTCAGGGGTGTCTGAGCAGGCGGGTTTACAGTCCAGACAAATCTAATTATTAAAAATAAAAAGTATATGTTATAATTTTAAGCATAAAGTAAAAGTCGTATGGGACTAGAAAAATTGCAATCGGTCAAATCCAGAGAGACACGAATGGCCTGTAATTTGAAAAAAATATTAGAAATTTACATATGACAAAATGTACACATTATCATGAACCTTACCATCAGCTAATGATACAAAATTTCACAAACCACAACACAGCCAAAACGATACAAACATGTTTTGTTACTCTATATGGAAAAGACCCTGCTCCTGTAGTTCTTGCAGACTGATGAGTCCTTGCCCGGTGTCTGGCTGAGGCTGCAGCTCTTTGGACAGACGTCACAGGCGCTGAGTGTGATAGCTGCTGGCACAAAGCAGCACCTGAAGCGATTTGTGTTGCGTTTTGGAGCTTCCACTGAGGCTCCTCAGTGGCACCAGGTGACCACAGAGACGGTGAGAACCGTTGTTTGAGATACAGATGTCCTCTTCATCTTCATCCTCTTCTCTGCTGATGCCTGCGGGCTATCCTGGCTCATCCTAACTGAAGAACAGCAGAGCAGCCAAATCTTAGCTTTTTCCCTTTCTCTGCAAGCTCCAGAATCCTCACACGAAGCCACTCACCACTGACGCGTCTCACATAAATTCTGGTGCATGTTAGAAACCAGAGGCTGCTTAAGATTCCTGCTCCTGTGCAGCCTCCATGCTGCTCGACTGACCCGACTTCATGTGACCAGTCGTTATATAGAGATGATTTTATATGAGATTTAGAACTGTGATGAGTGCATTTACATGCAAATGCGGTAGCCCTCCTAATAATCTAGGAGCAACAAAAGAGGATTTGCAGTTTAAACTAAAGCAGCTTTAAGACTTCAGAGTAATTTAAATTAAACACATCTACCGTGCCAAGTCTTTTAGGGGATTTGTAAAACTGAATGACCGGCAAGAAAATAACAAATAAAGAATAGAAGCAGAAAAAAAAATCCCCAGGGGATTTGGAGAGTGTGTGCTTGTGTTATGTGTCTGTACATATTTTATGTCTATCTCTGAAATGGTGTCATCACTTTGGCTCAAATCATTTTACATTCTGAATGCATGAGGACCTGCAGGCACAGAGTTTTCACAGATCTCAGAGCTGGAATCTCTGCAGATTTGATACTTAATCCTAAATGTTGTATTTGTATTTGATAAAATGTCTCTATTTACCTCATTATTTCAGTCAATTCATGAATGATCAGCCCTCATTCATTATTGATTTTCCAATCAGTGCCACAGTTACCTTTATCTGTTGAATGAATCAAAGTTATATATGCTGGTACAGTAGTATCAGTGTGATACACGCCTCCACGAAGGCCTAATACGAAAAAAAGCATCAACCTTATTAACATTTATTCACTCATGGTTACATAATCTTAGATGATCCATCTGTGTAGGTGAGCCAATAACATCGTCACATCAGGAGGCCTATTTGATTATACTGAAACTACAATCACACCTTCAGGCACAGAGGCACACATTCAGTTGCCACAGTCTGTGGACCCTGACCCCGGATCAGCTTTAATAACAGCCAATGTGAATTCTAAAGTGTCGAGGCTCAGGTGAGCTGATCCCGGACCAGCGCTCGCGGCAGTGGCTCTGTAATGAGCCGCGGTGGGAGGCGAATGATGAGGCGTTTCCATGGTGAAGGGCCCCACTGAGGTTACAGAAGCGGCGAACGGCTGGTAATCAAGAAGTACAGCCAGCGGCAGTGTCATGCTCGCTCAATCTCCTCACATTATCTTCTCATAAAGCAGCTCCACCTCCCCGCTCAGTACTTCACAACACACACAAGGGAGGATGCTGGGAACTGTGGAAGTAGGGCTGTATGAGCAAACTCCATTTATACTCATAATTTACATTTTTGTGTTCATGACAAGTAGGTCTCAGGACTAGCGGATTTAAGTTATTTTAAATTTTAAGAATTTTGAGTTTTTGCTTACAGACATTTGGCCTAATTTGTTGACTTTTTTAAAGACATGTTTTCTATATTGTTGAGCTTTTGTGAATAAATCAGATATATTGAGGGTGATTTAATTAAATATAGTTATAGTTAAATAAACATATGCACGAAATGTAATTACACTGACTAAAAATAAATGATAGAAATTATATTGAAATACATAAAGTCAACGTTTTAGATCAAATATTTTATTTGTAGCTCCAAATTAGAATAAATATTTTTATTTGCACAGATAGTTCTTGCATTCCTATTTCTATGTGTTATATATACAATGGAAAACCTGATTATGTATGATGTGACAAGAATCCTTCATAGCAGACCTAGTGCCTCTCAATACCCCTAAGTTCTATTGAGTGTTGTTTTGATTTCGCAACTTGCAACTTAAATGTTACCATCAGGTTTCCCAACTGCCATCAGCTCCATTTCCAGCCACAGCAGTCAGCTGTTTAAAAAATAAAATTCACTGAACTCCACTCGCCCAGCACTAAACAGCAACTAGCAAAGTCAGCAAATCCAGCTAATGGACATAGCGAAGCATTTTTGCAGCTATGGAGACAGCTGTTTCTCTAGAGGTCAGAAAATCAGAACAAAAAGAGAGTAAATATTGGATTTAGATACACAAGGGGAGCAGAACCATGACCCCAGATGATATTTGATATTCAAATGTTTCTGTAAACATGATAATAAAAACTTAATGCATGTGTAATTGTGGCAGTGGTACATCACCTTAGCTTTTACCAGAGTAAATTACTTTTTTGCTCACTGTGCCTTTTCTGGCTTGATGTCAAATCTGTTTTGTTACTAAAATTTTACGACACGTGATTTTTTCCAGGTGCTGTAGGCTAGTGTGCCTTTTAGCATTGTTCTAGTAATAAAGTTTTGAGTATCAAAAAGTTTCCAAAGTTGAAAAAAAAGGAGAAAGTAGTGAAAAAAATCCAGGCAATCGCATGTCCAAGACCTAATTAGCATCCTACACACAAAGCTAGAGTGAAGTGAAAGGTGCTTTTCATGCTGGGAATGCCTACGGTGTGTGTGCTCTACTGAGAGTGTGTATTTTGTGTCAGTGTGTATGTGCCACCTAGAGTTTTGACATATTCAATATGGAGGACAGATCCTCACATGAAAAAATCTCCGGATAGAAAAAAAAATCATCTTTACAGGCCTGTCTTTGTACTGTAGGCCCACTAAGAACTCGGATGGTCTGTCCATTCTTTTAAACTGCAATCAATTGCTATTGAGAGGCCTGGAAAGTGTTCAATGCTAAATGTATTTGGTGCTATTTTTATTCAGGCGAGGCTTCTTGATCTCGGCTTCAAACCACCACATTTCTTTCCTCCGGGAGCGTACAATGACTCACTTTCGAGCCAGGAAACCATGAGCAAATGAGCAGTTTCAATCACACGCATGAAGACTTTAAAAAAACAAGATCAATCAATATCCACCTCTTAAAGTTAGCTCACAAAATTTACTTTAATTGAAACCGTCAGTCACCCTCAGACGCTAAGTAACCATCTTTGTTGCTCATCAGCGCTTGAATGCCAATGACCTGGAGTCGCAGCGGCTTCCAACAGGCTGGAAGATAAACCTATAAAGCTAAAGAGTGTCTTTGTGTCCTGAGAACGCCTCGTGCTCCACATTTCTCTGACCTAATTTCCCTTTTCACACTGTCAATAATGAAATTGTGCTACTGCATCAAAATGAACAGAATGGCTAAATGACTGGGCGAGGAAAATCCGCAACTAGTTGGGAGGTTCTGCACGGACTGATATGAATATATGCAAGCAAATGAGGAAAGGGTAACAGCACGGTAAAGCTTTGTGCATGAATGGCTTCACTGGCAGGTCCACTTGTCCGCTGGGGTTGCAAAAATCTGTGTATCTGCCACAGAGTGGTTTCATGATTTTTAATACTGCATAATGGTGCACATACCAAAGCAGACTTCCCTTCAGGATGCTGAAAGAGCATAGCTAACATTTATGTGATGGGGTTCACTTTAATTTGTCCTACTAACCGTGCTAGTAGCTTTTAGCTGTTTCCCCACTACCCAAAGGGCAACAGCTGTTTTTTTATGTTTTCTTTTATGGTTTTCTGAATCCTGGTTCCGGCAAAGGCATTACACTAAAGTGAATGGCTTATAAAAGTGGGTGTCACGGTACCCCGGGGTGCCCTAAAGACGGGCAAATGGTGCCAGAAGCTCGGATCATTGCCTTTCAGGTGAACAGCAGTCAGAAAGGGCTAAATAGAAACTGTTAAAGTCGGTGACGGCTTGATGGATTACCATTAAAAATGAATCACTAATGTCTAACAGGGGACTGTAGATTGAAAACATGTGGGAATCAATGGCTTAAAGCACTGCTACCATTGTATGTATTTCTTTTGTTTGTCCTGCGCATCCTGCAAAAAGGATTATTCCACTGATCAACAGGTGGCGGCAATGCAGCAAGAAATTCAACAAAGCATCCACTAAAGGCCAAGGAAATCAAGAATGCAGGCAAGTGGATGTAAACAACGCAGGTTTCAGAATGTGAAATAATTGGCTTTGCCACAATATCCCTGCTTTAATTTCTGTCTGACCTTGGATTTGCATGTGGGTGATGAATACTTTAATGCTTGGAAAGAAGAATTCGGGGTTGAGTTAATGATTGGGGAGACAATTAAAAAGAACAACGACCAATGTGACCTCCAAGTCTTCTTCAGTTTAAAATTATACTTAGGGTGCTTCATACTTAATTAAACCTGGCTTAAAATGTTCTCAACAACCCTAGTCAAATATTTTGTCTGTGTCCACACCTGAATAAATATCAGCCATTGTTTTATTCAATCACTGTTCACACATTATTGGAATATATCTGTCCATGAATCATTGTTTTTAATTTCCCAAAAAGATTATTCAATCACGATAAATATGTGTCATCATACATCTTTCTTCTGCTTGTTAATCAGTAATTGGGACATTCATGTTTAAATAGCGAGAGGGCTCTTCATGAGGTTGGGTTGGGTATTATTTTGCTCCAGCTATGTTTTATTAGTAGGTGTTTAATGTGGAACACATTCTTCAAATTACTCATCATGGATCTATTTCAATACAAACATAGAGATTCCATTTAGTGGGTGACCTAATGGTAAATTCCAACTTATGAAACTGAAGGATAATGTACGTCAATTAATTTAATTAATTTAATTTTAAATCTTAGTCGGATATCCAGAGCTTCCCAGTCGCATGTGAACACACACACTCAGAGAGAGAACCCTCCACTCATTTTTCCCGGTTTCTCTTTGTTTTCCCGCTCAGGAGCTAATGCTTTGTTTCTCTAATCCTCATAAGTGTGTGATAAAACTCTATCCTGGACTCCTTTCTCTCAGGTGTTTGAGAGTCCTGTGCTAAAAAGGAGCCAAAAACATACATCAAGTCCACCATTTCTTTTTCTCAATTTTTCCAAGTGACGGATATATCTTGGAAAACAGATATGAGGTGTTGGCCAAAAACAGAACGACTTCCCGGCAGCAGGAACTATACATCATTGTAAATAATTCACAGAAGTAAAGCAAGCTTCCCGGGGCCAGCTATTCGCCCAAGCCAACATGTGCTCCATCTTGCTCACTGTGAAATCCCCCCAAGGCACAAAATTGACCCGGGGCAGCCATCTTGGGGACATGTTTGAAGAGGAGAACATTATTCCTCATTCGCAGAATGTAGTTTTTATGAGGTGCCAAAAGTGACAGTGAAATTGGATTTTGTATTTCCTTGTTCTTCATCTGGTGGAAATGTGTCAGTTTGTGTCACGTTTGTATTTCTTCAAAGTCTCAGTAAAAACACATCAGAAAACTTGATTCATTTTTAGTTTTAGCTTATATATAAGCTAACATGTTGCAAATGAGTAATAGCAAACCCCACTACATGTCTAGCCTGAGGCTGAAGTAATTAACCACTGTATGTGCTAATGGCAAAATTCAACAAAAGGAAAACATATGAACAAACAGGAGATGAATGATATCTGAAAACAAACACATTGATAAAGGGAGATAAACATGACAGAAAACACTTAATCACATTAATTGTCACATTGATTAAATGTTCAGACGTATTAATTAATGAAACTGGTGAAAAAAAATCAAGGAGACTATTTGTTATTGATTTATTGATTTAATAACATAATTACAATAAAGATAATTTTTTGTTTCCATCATATTGGATAGCACACTTCCCTACACTGTTTACGTTATGTAGCTACCTGTGTAGTGCATGAACTTTGATTGGATATTGTTGTCTCGCTCAAGGCCTTAGTGAACTCACAGAAAATTACAATTGGCGCCGTCGGCTAGCTTGCTAACGTTCATGTTATTGTTCACGGTAGCAAATTAGAAAGCACACTACATAAATATACTGAAGGCTTTTGTCTGAACACAATATTTATACAGGTGATTGGTGAAAAAAGCCTAAAAGAACAAATGAACTTGATATATAGCCAATAAGATTAACTGCTGTGTGATGAAAAAAATATAGTAAATATTATTGAATGAATAATTTATATAAGAATAAAACATTATTCAAATATGGGAAAAGTAATTGAATTTAAATGATTTAACAATGAGGTGCAATTTAATGAACAGTAATTGTTTCCATTATTCATGCAGATATTGTGCATGAAGCAAGCTGTTGAATTACTACATCACTCACTTGGAGCTTAGCATGCCCAGTGTTATGCAACACTCCTATCTTAAACAGGAATACACAATATACATATTTATGTCAATAACATATTCATATTGATTTCTTTTTTCTGTCTACATTCTTCCCTTGATCCCCTTTATCCACCCACTGTGACCTTGGGAGTGGGAGGAGCGGGTACTGCACTACAACAGCAATGTGACAACAGTAATCAATCAAATAAGAATAAACATTTCAAAAAAATTATAAAAAACAAGCTATAATTAATTAAAGTACAATATTTCGCTATTTAGTTATTTATTGTACTATTTTACTTAGGTTTCAATATTGATTGGTTGAATAAGAAACAGCGATGCTTGTTTACCTGTGTATAACATACTTGTGGCGCACACACATCATGCACAGAAGGACCACAATAGGCATGCATACAAAGAGTAAAAGACAAAGGCGTAGGGACTGCACTGGGGGGGGTCGGCCTTTATTGGTGAAGCAGGACCAATCGCATTACTCGGTGGAAGGAGACACCGCAGGGGAACGTTTTGGGAACAGTTACTCCGCCGAAGAATCATTTTTAATTCAGGTGCCCTAACTTATTTTATCAGCTCTCAGGACTGCTGCTGAGTAAACACTTTTAAAATTGAAGGTGAGAAAGCCCCTCTGGTTTTGAACATAAAAAATGCATCAGCCGTGTGAATGTAGAACAGTATATCATTCCTGAAAAACACTGCAGCTTCCATTACAGCGCTCTCCACTGCTCGCCAGTCGCCGGGTGCATTAAACTGGTTCCAGTCTGTTTTGATTGTCTATCAAATTTTATGATGGAGAGTTTTTGCATATCACACGTAAAAGAAAAATAACAGCATGTTTCCTGGTAGTTTATGATGTTAGTTAACTCCCAGTTTGCGACGTGGAGGAGGATACCTGTGTTCTTTGCCTCGTGGTGATTCTCTATGCAGCAGATTTCATCCTATTCACAGATATGAACTGCTTCGCTCTCATTGATTTTTCAAAGATTTTCAGGGCTGTGGCCTTGCACCGAAGCCCACACACCGTTTGAACGGTGACAAGCTCGATACATCAACATGCCAAAGTCAACCGGCCTGATACCAACAGTAGTCGAGCCGCTCGGGCGCATAATGACGCCTTTTGTGTTTGAGTCTAAACATGGCGGACCGATCACTGAAGCACGCAGAGGCCGGGTGTCAAATCGTCCTACGTAGCACCTTGAAAAATACCTGTCTCAATTTCATAGAAGGGTCCAAGTTTGACTGAAGTCAGGACGAGTCAATGTGTTTTCACAGATTGACCCATCACTGTCGCCTCAGCCAGACTCTGCTCCCATCCCGTCTGTGGCAGAGCACCAGTTGATTGTTATGCTTTTATTCCGCCTCAATGTTCTCTACGACAGGTAAAAACATGGACTTGTTCTGTCTTCATGTCGGTAGCGTATTTTGATAAAGAGTTAAAGCAACATCTGTTTAAAATAATATTAATAATATTTGTATTTTTCAAAACAGCCATTTGCTTTACAAAGAGGACAAATATAAACAAGAATACAAAAAATCTAAGACAATAGGCAAATAAGGTTTAGTATGTACAGTATGTATAGTACCAAATCGTTTAAAAATAATAGGGAAAGCAAAAGATGAAAGTAACCTAAAAACAATCAAGCAATATCCTTTCTTTCCCTTCCTTATCCTTATATACAGGATAAGGAAGGGGGTTGGTCTTATAGAATCAAGGGGAAGTTTGTTACATTTCTGTGTTTTCAAAATCTTTGATGGTTTAAAAACACCATTACTTTTTTCTGTCTTCAGCATCATAAATAATTGCTATTTCGGGATATTTTACATAAATCTAGTTGAAAATTGAATCTTAAATTCAATTTGTTCGAGTCTAAAACATTACTTTTGGATATGATGTTATATTTATATGAGCTGTTTTCTATACTAGACTTTAAATCTAAAGTTACAGCCCACCACAAACAACCTAAACCTAGGTGTTCCTTAAATATCCACTAGACCTGGTTTACTCCACTGGAGCCAAGGACTTGCTATCTCTTTCTCTAAACTGACTTTCAGCTGACACATCAGGGTGCTGGTGATCTATGGCAGTGATAGCTTTTGGCTGTTTTGACATGAGGGACCAAGATTGTTTTGTGTGCGCGGGTGTGAGGGCCAGTCGGTCATTGGAGCTGAAAGGATTTATCACTGCATGCTGGGTATTGATTTATACCCGAGTGCAGGTCTGTTACCCCCCCCCCTCCTCCCCTGAGCCTCTGGCCTCTTTGCACCTGATTCCTCCGAGTACTATCGGCTCCATAGGAGCTTCCAACCCGTCGAGCTGATACACAGTAACCCCCCCCCTTGTTGTAAAACATTGATTGCCCTGTAATAACAAGCCCTGATCGTGTACAATCCCATGGTGTATTAGCAGCGATGACCTATAGTGGGTTTTTTTTCCTAACACAAAAAGAGGATTGTGGGATTTTTGCCAAGCTTCAACGGGAGGGGGGTGAACTTTTGTGGCTGAGTTTTTCAAAATAAGTCAGAAGGAGTATATTTGTATAGCTCAGTGTCACATGCTGTCTCTGTGGCTCCTTTTTCCATTTTTAACTCAGCCATGGATCGCCTCGCAGAAATCAACAATTGATACAGAAAAAATACAAAAATTCTGACTCAAACAATATGAAACAAAGCCTTTATACACTGCATACTTATGCAAAGGCTGCACAATTCTGTACAATCTTAAACTGCATCTATATACATTTGCAAAACACTTTTTTAATGAGGCACCCTTTAGAAAGAGTTTTGCGAGTATTGGTCCTCTAATTCAGAGTTTCACAGACTTTCAGCACATGACCAAGAGACTCGTGACCCCAATTATCCCAAAAGATAATGATCTGAGCGATTTCATTTCAAAAATCACCTGCCTGCACACGTTGCAATGTTTCCTTTGGTGCTGGAAATTAACCTGCTGCAACTGATGCTGCCATTAATCTGTCGTAATCACCCCAGGGCGTCGCATGGAGAATCAGAAGGCTGATGATTATAACAGTGGTTTTATTTTTGAATTTTATGAGAATATTTGAGCTTTTTGTACAATTGTGGTTAAATTAGGATTTTGAGAATTGTTTTTGAATTGTGTTATATTTCTGAGAGTGCTGTTCTTCATGCAGGGATGTGTTTCTGAAGTCTTTTATTTCTCTCTAGGCTCTGAAGGTGATGTTATGCTAATTCTGTAATTTAATGTGTATATTAAAGTTAAGGTCTGACACTGTTACCACACCAGTTTTTTTTTCTTTTCTGCCCTGGTTTGTTTTTTCAATATAAATGACCGAAGCTGAGCCCGGACTCCTAATCCTCCTTCTTTGCCTCCAGATGAAACTATATCTGTGTGTGTATACTGTTGCACTAATAAGTCAGTGCAGTCACGATGCTGCCCATGGCCTGGTGCTCTAAGCTGGATACCATGTAATCACAATGTCCTTGGTTCGACTGCGGCTTGTTGTCGTCCCTCTTTCTCCACATTCCCCTTCACTCTCGGAGTTCTAACAAAGACCAAACTCCCTCTTCCTTATGAAATCCTCAAAAATATCAAACATGAATTGTTGGCCTTGCGGTTACCTTTCAGATATCATCAAACCTGTGCGTTTCCGAGCTCTCCTGGTAACTAATTAACTCACATGAAAGTCTACAAACCAGTGATTAAGTTTGATGGAGCGCAGGTAGAACACAGAGAAGCATCTCAGCCCCCCCGACTGACCTGAATCTGTCCGCCGCCGCCGCCGCCGCCTGCAGCACTGTGGAAATATGCTAGCGGGAAAAAATCATTTCCATTCATTAGATTTCTTGACACTCTATGCATTTCTCACCAATATGCTCGGCAGCTGTAAACAGAGCTCGCCCGGCCGTGTCGCTGTCATATAATTACCAACACCTGCCTCTTTGATTACTGACACCGGTTGTTTGCCTCGTGAGAAGGTCAGGTGTAGATTCTGGTCACGTGGGCCGGGGGGGGGGTTCTTTTCTTCAAACATTGAAAATTCAAATTCTGTTTCATTTTATGAAAAACATTGACTAAAAAGTTTTTAACTTCGCTCTGCACCATAGACTCTTTATAAAAAGCTCTGCACACAATGTCCTGCACACGAAAAATCATATCATATCGCACTGACGCAGACATTCACTAATAGAATCCCCTCCTCTTCAGCAATCTGTCCACAGAGTAAAAGCACAACACTCATCTTGCTGCTGCGATGCTTTATATCAGGGTGAGTTGCAGAGCTTTTTATTGAAGAGCTGTGAATTAAGGTCTTTAAAGGGATAGTTTATCCAAAACTCTTCACTTCTGAGTGAACTATCCCTTTAAGAAACGCAATGTATGAAAAAATAACATCAGTTCAGTTATCATTCAAACATAAATATGAGCCACACACGTAAACAGTTATAAAGAAAATTCAGTGTTATGAAAAACATTGACCATAAAAAAACTGAATCTGGTTGATCATGGTTCGCCTTACCAGTTTCAGAGAGAAAGCTGCAACCAGTCTTACCACAGGTAAAGTGAAACTGCCCTTGTTTGCAGAAAATATGCAATATCTCCTGCTCTTTATTATGTGGGCCCTTCCATCAGAGTCTGGCTGCAAATCTAAATATTGACAGGAAAGATCTCTCCCCACTGAAAACAAGGCCAACAGCCCCAACATATATCCCCCAGCCTCTGGTCTGCCGCCTGCCACGGACCAAAGCTTTGTTAAGTCACCTGTCAGATGAAATTACTCCAGTGTCAGCCGCCTGACGGGGTGACGGCAGGGATCCGGGGCTGTGTAGGCGCCGAGGCCCCCACAAGTACCCGCAGTGTGTTGAGGGCACGTCAGGGGGCCGCGGCACAGGGACTCATGCTGCTAGGTCTCACAGAGATACTTATACAGATCCACTCTCACCCTCATATTATGGCCATAATCCAGAATGACACTTTAAAAAGAACACACTGGCTTCATTAGTGTGCTGACAATGCAGTCCTATGGCCTGTTGATGGTGAGCTCTCATACGCTTGGCAGTGAGGAAAAGAACTTTAATCAGTGTCTCACAGGTACTGCAGTTGCCAGGGATACTACACCAAAGCAAGAATACAAAAGCACTAATGGTGTCCTGTTGCGCTAGTTGGCTTCTGCAAGATGTTTTAGTTCCAAAATTCAGATTTACAGAGACTGAAGCTGCAAAAGAAATAAGAAACACTTTTTTTTTACAGTAACACATTGTCATGAAGCTGTATTCAAATGCATTTAAGTCACGTGGATAAGTAATAGAAAACCTTTTTTTGCAAACAATACTGCTTTTCAATAAGAAAATGTTCAGTATTTTGATAGTAGTATGAGTATTTTATACAATATCACATAAAGTTGCAAAGTATAATTTACTGTAGGTGTAATGCACTATGAAAAGCAGTTGTACTCATGTAGAGTAATGGAGTGAATGTAAATGTTACATTTCACAAAATTGTAATCACACACTAATTATATTAAACTCAAAGTGTTATTATGTGTATTGTAATGTAAGTGTAACGATTTACTAATTGATTCAATTTTTTAAATAGTTGTGATTTACTTTAAAAGGAAACAAAATAAATTTGCGATTAGTTTCAAACTGTAAAAGTGTTGATTGTCTGTGGTGAAGTTTAATGTGACAGTATTTCTGCAGTTCATTGTATTTTAGATGATTATCAAACTTTCAAGTTTAAACTGAAGCTATGTTTAAAATTCAATAATGACCATTCAGAATGTTTGATGCATTGAATGGCTGTCAACATGCCTTCTCTGAAAACCCACTGAACTTTTACCCCATTCAATCAAACCACATGTATTTCCAGGAAACACAGAAAACCAATTGCTCCCCATGTTTTATTATCGTCCGTTATCGGTTCACTGTCTTTCTCAGACTGATACATAAAAAAACTAAAACCCTGAAGTCATCATAGATTCCTGTGTTTATTTTTCCAAGCCAGTAAAACTGCTTCATGCTTGAGTTCATCAAAAGATATAATCCATACCAGCAATAAAATAAAATAAATATATTGGCCTGCTTGTATTTGTCATGACATCCTCAGCGCTCAGACCGTGAGATGATGAAATTGCTTCTGTAAGAGGTCACTAGTCATTCAGGGCTGCCTTGACATTTTAGATTCACGTTGTTTTTCATGATCAACACGCTCTTTTCTGCTTCTACGATGAATACAACAAACTTCACAGTGTTGATTCCTGGCTTTTTTTTTGTAATCACAAATGATCAAATCAAGGTCAGGTCTCAAATGGGCAAAAGTCAGTCACTGCAGAGAGAGGTCAAATATTCTTCTCATTTACAGAATGATGGAATAGAGCTGGGTTTGCTGTGTTACAGATTCCATTTACTCAGGGTATAAAAGAGGCAGGCTGAACCTCAGGTCGTCCTCTGAACCTTATCTATGATAGAAAAGATCTTTCATTGGAGGTTGAAGATGTTCGCTGCCAGAAGCAGAGACAGAGAGAGGGAAAGAGGAAAGAGAAAAGTCAAAGCAGAGGAGAGAGACACACGCTGAGGGGAAGGAAAGCAGAGACAATGAGGTGAATTAAAATGGGGCAGAGAGTATTAAAAAAGAAAGATGGACTGTGTGGGCAGATATCTGAGTGTGAGGCCCACAGAGGTGCTTTGTCCTCGCCCAGACGTCTCTCTCTCTTTCTCTCGGAATGGTCAGCGTAACCTCATTCTGGGTCGCTGCTGCCCGGCATCAGTCAGCACTTCTCTCTCGGCGGCAGTTATTGCCTCCGCCTCGCTGATGGCTCTCATGTCTGTCCGTGAAAAGCATCCAAACCAACTCCCTTCAGACGAGCCCAGACAAGCACATGATTGAGTAATTGGGGGCTTCATTTATGATGGTGGCTGTGCTTGCGGGGGAACTAATTTCCTTATTGGCTTTACCTCGTGATGAACTCTTTTATCCTCATTCAGCGAGAGGGAGAAGTAAGAGCTGGTGGAATGTGTCCCCGCATTATTCACTGTGTGCGCTTGTATTAACCCAGAAATTCACAGATTAAAAACTCTAATTAAAACTTAAAAGGTGCTTAACTGGATTAATGATCACCCTTTCCAGAGTGTACCCCACCTCTCGGCTAAGGTCAACTGAGATTGGCTACAGCCCTGTGTCCCTCTAAGTGTAAGGCAACATCATTTGCCCCATAATTCAATCAATCTATGTAGGTAGCAGAGGTGCATGACTGAGGTGCATGACTGTAGCTTTCACAGGTACACAGACTAAAGAGGGACAGATTCCTGCTTGTGTTATTACAACTGCATTGAGGGCCTCTTGTAGCTACGCAGACAACAGCAGCTGAAAGGTCTGACTGTCTGCGTGAATGGTAACAACTTTATGGACGATAGCATGGGTCCACGAGCGAGCATAAAAGCAAACTGTGCTGCAACGGAGCAAAAATTATATGACTGGGCGACGCAGTCAAGGTAAAGAATGGTTAGACACTAAAGCTACATCCACACTACCACATTTTATTTTTTTTAACAATTTTTCCTATGTTTACTTGCCATCCACATGACCTCTGCAAGTTTCAAGCTGAAAGTTTTGAAAATGTTGCTGGCCTCGTTTTACTTCAGTATTACTGATGAGAAAAAACTGTGGTATTTACGCGTGAAAACGGGAAGTTGTTTTTTACTCTGTAACTGGGTGCTTAATTAGCGAAAATAAAAAGCAAGACAAGGGATCCGCTTTGACCGATGACAAATTTGAAATGTTACTGATATGAAGTTTTTGCAAAATGTTACCTTTACCACTGGTAGAAACAAATTCGGGTGACTGGACAATCGTTTCCATTCATCTTTTTCTACCAGTACATACTACAACGCAAATTACACAGAGGCTGTTCTGTTTCATCGTGGCAAACTGCCCGAGGTGGCAAATAATTCACTTCTAAAGAAAATATGTTCAGGGTTAAAGCTATGAATGACGAGGACAGGCGATGTCCATGTATGTGAGTGGTCACATGATGCACACTTCCAGGTGTGTAAGTATGGGCTGGAATTATTTCTGATACGAAGCTAAGACACTTTAGAGCTTGATTTAGTATTAATATGTTGTTTTTAACACATTGCATATTGATGTGCCCAACATGTATAGATGATGGATGGATGGATTAATCATGATGATGATGTATTATCAGTTGCACTGTAACAAGTACACCTTTAGCCCTCAATATTTCTCAAGCTACAACTGTTGATGCAACAATGTTTTTGTCTCGTTATATCCAAACCTGAGAGAAATGGAGGAGGGAGATCAGATTTACAGAAATCACATCTTCCACTGAAACACCCCAAACAATCCTTATCGCTGTATTTCTTAAACACACTGGGGTTGCTTTTCTCACAATCTGTTTTTCCGGTGCAGTCTTTTCTTTCTTCCACGGCTCCACCGACTGCACCCCCTCAGAGGGAGCAGCAGAAGTTGATCCATCAAGAGGAACAGAGACGGTGGGTGAGGAAAATACTGGACTCTCACTGGAAGCTGCAGAGAAAAAGAGGAAGAGGAGCGCTGTGAGAAATGAACGACTGATCAGGGCCCGAGCGTTGCCGACTCTTCACCAGAGCAGAGAAACAGACGAGAAAATGGAAGAAGTTGAGGTGAGTCGCAGTCAGTCAGTGAGTTATCAGTCACTTTCAGAGGGTTTGATGAGTGTCTGGATTCATCTATTTATTATTGTATCACATTGATCGATTGTTGGGATCAGTCTCTGAAGGATCTTTCAGCTCTGCACACCAGTGAGGCTGGTGGATAAAGAGCTGATCAATGCGCAACGCTTCGTCATGATCAATTCTCTCCACAACACTATACAGCTCTTCTGTTCGAGTGTTTCTAACAGTGAAACAGTTCCTCTTCTTCTTCTTCTTCTTCTTCTTCTGCTACTTCTCCTTCCTCTCCTGATGCAGCTGTCTTCACAGCAACACCATCTTCACCTGCCTCAGACGTCTCATCTCACTCTTCATCTGAGACCTTTTTCCACACACAGACAGTTTCACATGTCACAGGTGTAAATACTAAAATGACTCATGGCTGAGTTCCGTTAAGCTGCTGCAGGTTCAGGGGTCTTACTGGGACACATGAACTGAGCAGAGCCATTGTAAATTGTATCAGTAACTCCGGTGCTTTCCCTGCTATGACATGTTCAAATGTCTGCTGTGAAAACACCTGATATAACTCATAATATAAACTAGAATGTCAGTCAACCTCAGCCAAGACCAAACAGTCCCCTAATGAAACCACATTTAAACTAGATCCAGATTTTTGCTTCAGCACCAAACTGCACAACTTCAGTCCTATAAATAAATATGACTTTACATTAAGAACTATTCTCTGAGAAATCAAGGACGATGTTGAAAAATTCACGGTGTTCTCACAATGTTTCGGAAAGTGAAAAAAAAATCCTGGCCCCGCCTCCTGATTGGGATTCACACCAAAAGTAAGAGGGATGGTATCAAATATAACCTCCTTTTTGGACTTAATGATATAACCGAATAGTAAAAGGTGTTTGAGATGATTGTAACCGATTACGGATCTAAGGATTGAGACTGTCGTTCGTATTTTAAAACAAGTTGTATTTTAAATATATTGTTGAATTTTAATTTAATCTTAGAGCTTTATGAGTGTTCTAGTCAAACTCTAAAAAACAGGCACATCGACATAAACCTGTTGGATGCTGAAACACAGAGTCTGGTTTGAGAAGTTAATAACATGGTCTTGTAAAATCCATACAAATAGATTTGAGATATACATGGACACTAGGAATGTTGTGTGTGTTGTTTTCAATACAGACGTTTATGCATCAAATGACTCAATATGCCTATTGATTCATTCTGTATGACTGATTATTTTGTATAACCAATAAATCATCTCAAACAAATTCTGGGTTTATCGTACGATCCAGTATAGACGTTTCTTTTTGAAGGAAGTGCTGATTCTACAGATGTGTATCTTTTTTCCCTTTTTTTGTGTACAGTTTCTAAACAATGAGCTCAATTCTTCACACAGTCGTCACTAGCGCTCCACGATGACCTCTGTGACAGATTCCTGCCAGGTTAATAAAAAGGGACGGGTGAAATCCACCACACTGCTTCACTATATAACTGATGTGGTGTTTCACTGCTCTCTCCCAGGCACACAGCTGTACAGTCCATCACGGGACGCTGACACGTTTCCTTTCACCTCACTCTCCATTCCTCAACCCCGCAGAGGAAATCTTTTCTTCCCAGAGGTGGGAAGTTCACGATCACATGTCCCTCTCAGACACAGTGAACGCTGGGTGTCTTGACGTGGCCTGACAGCGATGGATCGGGCTGAAATGAGATTCTTTCTGAGGTGCACTTCAGGAAATGACAGAAAGTGTCAATGTCCACAACATGTGGCCAAAGGCAGAGACAGGGTCGACTAGCAGTGCTGTATTTATAGTGTGGGACAAACTGAGCCCTGTGCAATATCATTTAACTCTTAAGGTATTACCTCCATGGAGGAGGTTATGTTTTCATCAGCGTGTTTAGTAACATTGCACAAAAACCGCTGGACAGATTACCACAAAACTTGATTGGAGGATGTGGTATGGGTCACAAATCCTGATGGAAATCCAACATGTTTCGGGGGAATACATTTTTGAGTGTGTGCAATTAACTGCAGATCTACAATAAAAATCTGGATTTAGTGGATTTGAATGTGATTTCATAAGGCAAATGTTGGGGCTTGGTGGAGGTATGATCTCTATTGAGTGACATTCTAGTCTAAAACGGTGTCATATCAAAATTACAAGTGAAAATGCAGAAAATGTATATTTGGAAAAGATCAACTGCAGGTTAAAGATACTGTATTGAAAATACAAACCTTAAGTACAACCTCCATGCATCAAACCTAATTACACCTGTGATTTCCAGTTAATTTTTTTAATAATCTCTGAAAGTCAAAGCTTCACTTTTGTGCAGGGTTGTGTCTGATGTGGCTCTACAAGGTTTGGAATTGTGTGCGCAGGAAAGAGAGTTGCAGCAGTGTTCACGAGGTGCAGCGGTCGAGTTCTGCAGAGTTGTCGTCCAAGAAGAACAGAATCGCTCACATAACACCACAAAACAGGAACATTAAACTTTGCCAAATAATATGAAAAGATGCCTGATGAATATTGGCAGAACGTTCTCTGGTCTCAAGAAACCAAAATACATTTGTTTGGATCAGAAGGGATCCAGCATGTTTGGCGTGGATCTGGTTTGGATTGCCACGTTAGCTGCATGGCGGCGACCATGAAACATAGAGGGGGGGAGTGTGCTGATCTGCTGATTCATGTGTGCAGAAGGTGGAAGGTACATGACATTTATATACAGCGCTGTGAATGTTAATTTCTACAAGGAAATACTGAGCGAAACGATGACTCACAGTCTCAAAGATCTTGGCAGGAGAGAGATTTTTTTCCGACATGACAACGATCCCGAACCCACAAGAGTTTGTAGAGAGGGGGGGAACAAAATGAGGAAAGAAGGACTTGGCCAAGTGCGTCCGCTGACTTGAGTCCAACTCCCCCTCTCCAGAGGATTTTAAAGCAGAAGGTAGAGCAACAAAAGCCCGGCAGCAGAGAGCGGCTGAGAAGAACCACGTGTGAGGAGTGAACGTCTCAACACAGATTGGTGTAAAACTGCAAGTATCTACGAATCGGACCGGGACCTCATTAATGAAGGAGCTGCTGGCTTTTGAGCGCAATTTGTTCTTAATTATCTAGCTTTCATTTTGTGTTATATTTTTATCACACCCTT
Organism: Pseudopleuronectes americanus; assembly: GCA_038501795.1. NCBI lineage: Eukaryota > Metazoa > Chordata > Actinopteri > Pleuronectiformes > Pleuronectidae > Pseudopleuronectes > Pseudopleuronectes americanus. The sequence continues at coordinate 5,359,110 of CM076734.1, read as the reverse complement.
CTGTTTTTCAAATTAATTGGCTTCACTAAATGGAAATGATTTGTAACATTTTAGTAATAATAGCAACAATAATTCTAACTTTTAAAGCACCTTTAATGAAGTGCTTAACAAAGAAGACAAATTAAAACAATAATCCAAAACATCCGAGTTACAATAGCAAACACATTTGCTGTACTTTATTAATATTAATACTTACTAGTTAGATTTTGTGCACTTAGAAATGTTCTATGTTAGATTTCTAATCAAATTAGTTAAGACTTTTGAACTGTACTGCAGCATTTCTAGCTGACTGTAACTAGCCCCACGCCCATAAACCTGCGTTTTTTAAAAGTGTGCAGTTACTTCAGAATGATTCCTTGTCATTAGTGAGTCCTCCTCATGCAGTTCTACAATATTCAGTCACTTCTTATTGTTTGTGTGCTGGACTTTGTGTGCAGAGCTTTTTATTAACAGTCTATTGAGCAGTGTGACGTTAGAAAACGTTGTGTTCCTTCTACCTGGGTGATATGCTTTGAAGATTTTATGGTCAATGTTTTTCCTAACATGAAGCAGAATGTTCTTTATTACTCTTCACCCGTGTGCCCTTTAGTTAAGTTTGAATGATTTATTTGATTTATGTGGATTTTTACAGTGCATATCATTGTCAAGTTCACAACATATAAAAACCTCTGCAGTTCAGCTGGATACATTTACTGCAGCATCATAACAAATGTGGTGTTTTACTTTCTCGATGATTTGCTGAATTGGAAGTGATTCTATGCATTTTGTTGCCATGATAGTGGGCAGCACCCATGACTCAGTTCAAGAGAGATGCTTTTCATATACATACAGATGGACTGTTTTGGAATTCAATTTTATTTGTATAGCGCCAAATCATAATATAGATTATTCCAGGTCGATTTACATAGCAAGTCCCAAGAGACATTGAAAGATGCAGAGAAACCCATCAGTTCCCATTAGTGGGTAGATATATGCCATAAAGTAGCAAACTATTGCAGTCAGGGAATGTATTTCTTTTTGTTGAAATACTTCTGGTTGACAGCAATTTTAACAGGGAAATATTAATTTACAAACCAGCAGATACTACATTTTAAAAGAATGCATGATTTCTGCACAGCTAAATCAGGACGAGTAAATGATCAGACAAAACATACAAAAGAAATGACTTCCACTCAGGAACTGGTCCCAGGTAGTGCAGACTGGTTTCTAGCAATGCTTCATTAAGGCTTGATTTTGTCCCATCCAGTGAAGTTGAACATCATCATAACCACTGGCAAGAATCTATTCAGTTTTTAATAAGGATGCACCATTAGTTCCTGAATGACACAAACCAGGACAGCAGGACCGTGTGTGAGGGTTTTTAATCACATTCAGAGCACATGCACATTAATATTCACATCAATATGTCAGAGCGACCACTTGCCAATATAGTGCAATTTTGCATCCATAACTGATTATACTAATTGCATCTCTCTCTCCGCCCCACCCTCTCATTATAAAGCAGTGAATGGTTTTAAGTTGGCGCCTCAGTTTGTGTCTTTACCTCAGAATCATCGTCTGATTGATGCGGCGCTCGCTCGAGGCAAAGCGGCGAATATAATGAGTTCTATCACCGAGATCAGCCAACGACTAGTGTCTTAAGACAAAAGACGTTCTAAATCAGGACGTATGGTGGGAGGGAAAGAATGGAGTCCATCGGCGTTCTGACAAAGCACAGCGCAGCCGAGAGGATTATGAAGCACCGACGCTCCGACTGTATCTGTTAGACGGATGGTACGGTGAGAATGTAAATGTAAACGTCGAATGAGAGCAGCTCCTACTTGATGTAAGAGATCACTGTGCTCAGACAGTTTGGACACACCCTCTTCTTTTATACCAACTGATGAGGAGAACAATGCATTGGGGGACAATATGAGCGCCGTAATACTGAAAATCAGAAGTGATGAGTCGGAAATTAGAGTTTGTAAAAGTGGAAAATTCCTTTTTGTAATTTATTTATATCCCAGGACTGGAGGCTCTGTTCATGCAAATTACTTTACTCACTAATATGAATTCTTTATGTATTCAATTATACTTGTATTCATCAAATTTGTTCGAAAGAGAGAGAGAGGGAGAGAGAGAGAGAGAGGGAGTGTATTCAGATTTAGATGGAATGCAAATTTATAGAAAAGGACGTTTCACATGTTCATGTTCATTAAACTGGTGGATTAACTTCATAGTTGTATAAATAAGAAAGTGCGTGCCTCTCCTTATTAAATTCAGAACCTTGTCTTAGGCCTGAGAGAAGGTCACTAATGGTCACATGGGTGCATGTGCAGCACGTGACGGATGACCTGCTGACCTGCTGTGTCTCTCGCTCGTCTCCCATTCACACAGGGAGCTGCTTCGTGAGGTTTCACCTTCACGTCCTGCAATAATAATAAAAACCTTGGAATCAGTCATCAAAAACTCTTTTACTTTGTAGGAAGTGATAGGAATATATATGTTTGTGACATTTTGGACATATAATCGTTGAAACTGTGGTCGCAGATCACTTTTCCCTGCATGTGGAGAGGAATGGTAAGAACCAGAATCTGTAGAAGCTCACAGGCGTTAGACCCACCTGAGACAGTGTGGCGGCTGCTCTACTTGGCTTGAAGTGCAATATGACTTCATAAAAACTGATATTTTTCACGTTTATATATCCTTTAAATCTGTTTGAAATGAGTGTGCAACTACCAATCGATTGTTTTCACACTTGTATAGATAAGAAAATGATTGCCTTTCTTATCTCTCTTCCCTTTCTAACAAAAGATGAGAAGTTAGTTTTTCGGCCTGAGAGAAGGTCACACAAACAGCCCCTGTTCTGGGCCGTGAAACAAAAGCTTGAGAGACACAAAAACAACATTCACATGAGAGGACTTTTCCCTTTTGGTATTTGAAAACTAAGGAGACAAAGCCACAGGACAGCGTCTACACATCTAATGAGGAAGCAACCTGTCAGACGTACCCAACTCACGTCTGCAGGGTGTGACCGCTTTGCCGAGGTTTACAACAACGCTCCTCTGGGGAGCGATGTCTTTTTTGTTGCTTTGTTTTTTACGACAGACATCAACTCCTCCAGATACCACTCACGATAAACCACGCGCGGCTAACTTTAAACACCCCATAATTTCCTTCACGTTTGGTCGTCGTTTGGAATGCGCCATCAAAACAGCCCTGCCAATTAGATTTTAATTGCACCTGAGAGGATCAATGGAGGCCTGCGTGCCCCCCCGCCCAGCCTTCTTTTAATGATAATAAGACTGCTGCACTTGATATACAGTGGGTGTCGGGGTGGGCTGCCAGCCTCCTGCAAAGTCACTTTAATGATTCTCTTAGGTGGCAGGTGCTGCAAGAAAACCAAACCACAGCAGAATCACTTTATTCCCACAAGGTCACACAGCGAGGAGCCTCACCATTCCCTTTTGATAAATACTACCTTCATTCCTTCACTCCTGCTTCCTCACTCGCTGATGATTCCTTCTCCTCCCTACACCTATTTATTTTCTTGGCTCCTTTCAGATGGTGAGGGAGCCTTGGCTTTAGAGGTGTGTGTGTTTGTGGGTCTGTGTTTGTGTGTGTGTGTGTGTGTCACGGGGGCAGCTGATGTCTGACCAAAGGTGTTTTCTCGGCGCAGAGGGAGACAAAGACGCAAACCCACACAGTTACATTGTGAACCGGAGGAGTGTGTAATTTCCATCACTCACTGCTCTCTCTTTCTCTTTTTTTTTCACCTCATCTCTCCTGAATCCATCCCTTGCCCTGTGCCCCTCCCACGCACCGGTCGGAAATGCAGCCTCAAAGCGTCACCACCCACAGCCCGAGCTCCGAGACCACGGTCTGCCACAAAATGACTCCCCCATACAATGATTCCATTTCCCTCACTTCCACGTGGATGTGCATGCCGGCCACGTGAAACGAGTGTATCATGCACAGCGAGGTGTTTCATGTCAGCGCTGCAGCAGATCCCGATACTCAGAAGCCTTGTGGTATGGAAATGACTCACAATTTAAACAACCTTATATCTACACACATGCCACTATACATGTACACATGCCACTTTGTGGAAACGGATATGAGAGGTAATGTCACAGTCTCCATCAACAGCCCCGTGGCTCTTCCTTTCAAGGCGCCTTGCCGATGTCACTGCATTGCCACAGAGGGTTTGGAAACAAAGAGCCATCCGTCTAAACAAAGGCACAGAAACAGATCAACTCCGCTGAAAGAATCCGCCGTGTTGCTCGGAAGAATTTGGGATTACAATCACATGTGATCTATGATTCATGAACGGTGTTGATATATTTATGGCTGTCTGCTGGAGACGTTTTCTTTCCAGCAGCAGCAGCAGCAGCAGATGTGCATAATGTGAAGCAGTCGGCCCCGGAGACTTCTCTCCTCCTGGATTCATCCGACACTCTCTCCAGTCTGGTTATTATGGACAGACTGTTACTGTGCACAGCATCGTAGTGCACAGCAGAGCCCGGTCAGAAATCCTTATATTCTCAAATAAAAGCTGGCATTTTGGTCGATGGCCACATCCCAAGTGATAGCCACAGCCAGCCCACATATAAAGGGACACATCGAAAAGTGGTGAGAAGAGGAACAGCTTGTTCTGTGGTGACATCCATCAATAAGCATCATGTGCATTTCACAGCTTCTAATTCCACCAGCACAAAAAAACAAGAGCGTAACTCACACTGCTCTCCTGCTTTTAGTTTCCATCTCGTTTTCTAACCACAAATCCTGTTTTCATTGGGTAATTAATTCCAGTAGTTTCATCTTTCTCCAATAGTTGAATCAAACTAAACAGTCCGCGCAGATGTTTCAAATGAAAATGTGAAAATGAAAACAGAGTTAGGGCTCAGTTTCATTGACGGAAGCTTAACAGTGATCAAAAAAACGGTTTGTTTTTGTCAAAGAAAGCAAATTCAGAACAGCACAGTGGTAACTATGACACATCGTGACTGTTGCACGGAATATACTGAGGTAATGTACGTTCTCAAATCATTAATAAAATCACTAGCGTGGGTAAAACAGGAGCAGAGGCCTGTTAATTACAATGAGATATTTATAAAAACAGGGATGATTAACAATAAAGGCATCTCTCTGATTAAAGTCTGTTTTAAGTGAAGGCCTTGCTGTATCAACGTCTTCCTCATTGGTTGAAGTATAAATAAAGAGGACCACAAATGGGGGAGTCACAGAAAGCCCATAATGGCTCAAATCAAGGCAAATTTGTTTCAGGAGTGAAATGCAATGAAATATGAATACATTTGTTGTTTTCTACTCACATTCATACTCCTAATACATATATCTACTGTAGCTGCCCGCAATTTAATGTTATATTTCAACAGAGTAATTAATGTGTATTTTAAAAGTCTATAAACGATTTAATTGGTTGGGGTCAGTAGAAAAAAATAGAGTGGGACAAAGTTACAGATTTTCAGTCAAATAAAAGTTTTGTGAGTATAATATAAATGACAAAATTAGTTTGACTTCAGTGAAAGTAAGAAAGAAGTAAACTTGCAATATTAAATAGAAAATACAAAAAATATAAATAGAATGGAAAGTTCCAGGTTAAACAAATAACATTTTTAAACACTCCCTTGGCTCACCTGTGTGCGTGCACTTCTGAGACAGTCCCTAACTTCCTCCATTAGTCCCCTGTCTTCTTTCAAGTCTCACTAATTGCTCGGCTTAAATATGAGATCATGAGGTAAAATAGCAACAGAACATCAATCAAGCTTTATCATAGCCATCGCTGAACTAATGGCGTAAACAAATCAAGTGTTATTAAGGAGGAACCTCAGAGAATGTCAGAATATGAAGATTGATATCATGATATCTTGATGTTTATAACCTGTGTTTACACGTTTATTCTAATCTCGAACAAGAGCCAAGAGCGGAGCGTCTAATTTAATACGATTCCTAAACAGGTTTCTAAACAGATGTATAAAATAAAAACCACTTGTACTTTTAAAATGTTGACAGTTATGTGTTTTCCTGTCAGTAAATCTCTCTAAAGGAAATGAGCTACAGCGAAGTACCGTGTATTTCCGATATGAGAAATAACTGACCCCATTCATCTCCCGAATGTGCTTCTTGTAAACAACAGTACATATAACGTGCACCAACAATCAATATGAAACCTGCATAAAATATATTGATTACTCGCACACAGCGTAGTATCACAAGAAAAGCTGCCTCTATATTTATTTACAACCAACTGCTTTCAATAGCTTCTCCTGCAAGACAACTCCAATGACTTACAATGTATCTGGCTGCATATTCCCACATCAGCATTGGTGGGACGGATGAGAGCAGCGTCACATCAACATTGTGTAGAGAAATAAATACAAAGGCTTTTGCATTCTTGTGCGTTCACCTGGTGTCGGAATTCACGTCGACACTCAAGTCATCGCAAAGCAACACGGAAAGTCTGCAAAAAGTTTGGCACACGAGTTAAAGACGTGATATATACACCAATAAAAATTGTTTTATAATCAACTCTAAATATTAGTATCACATCTAAAGATGGCCATGTATGGCAATGTTTCACGACTGCTGTTTTTGCCTGTGCATTGGTTGTGTTCCTTTGTGTGTTTTTTCCTCGTACTTTGAAGAACTTCTACATCATGTTGTGTCTCGGCCCCTGGACAAGGCATGACACAATGACACACAATGTCATTAACCTTGAGGTGGACAAAGGTCAAAAGAGCAGACACGTCAATATAGAAATCACAACATCACTGTAATCTGTCCAAATATTAACAAATTTCATTAACTGAAATTCCTTACTAATAAAATAATAGAGAAAATATGGATAGAAATGAAAATGGCCCAAAACAGTATAATGCAAAATTCAAAAGACAAAGGCTCATTTGGCAGGTTGGGAGAGGAGGAGGACATGTGTCCCCTTGAAGCTCAACCACGCCGTCTCTTTTGTTTCCTCATAGGTCGCAGAGAAGGAAAATACCACGGACTAACAACAATGTTACAGTTGTAAGACAATGTTGCACTTTTGTAATTTGTAAACTCCAATTCTGTTTAGAAACGTTTTTTATGATTAACATGCATGCATTTAAATAATTTATAGGTCTGTCGCTCCTGATTCTTGTTTTTGCTCTTTGCTATTATGCAAATATTGGAAAGAGTCGTCAGAGTGCTGTTTAAACACACAAATACAACACAATTTGTTTACAGTTTCTATGTTTTCTTTCCTCTACATTCCCACTTCTAAGCACACAAACGCACCAAAGTCGGAACAGCGGCTTCACAACTCAGGGAAGGGATCTACCGAGGAGAATGTGAACGCACGGTTAGTTTTACACTCCAGCTACAATATGTCTTTTCCCTGGTTCCACAGAACAGAGGGAACAACACAAGAAGAACGAGGGGAACAAAGCCACAGAGCTCCACTGCCTCCCGACAGCGCTGTTTATTTTTATTTCCACAAAATCCACCCTTCTTTCACCCCCACCCACGTCATGCAAAGTCCCCGCCAAGTTATCTGATCTGCTCCTCGCTCCGATATGCAAAAAAGCCCTGTTTGTTTGAAGAGGCTCACTAATGCTGCTGACACTGTCGTATGCATGTGTGCGTGCCTGTGTGTGTGTGTGTGTGTGTGTGTGTGTGTGTGTGTGTGTGTGTGTGTGTGTGTGTGTGTGTGTGTGTTTGTGTGTGTGTGTGTGTGTGTTTGTGTTTGTGTGTGTGGCCTGGAGAAACCCGGAGAGTCGTGGCAGGCAGCAGCCAGTGTCCATGGGAATAAAGATGAAGTAGGTGGATTAACACGTTTGGACAGGGAGACGGATTGTTTGAACAGTGTTACCGAGTGAATGACTGACTGAAGAACAACACTGACTTATGTAGAGGGAGGGAGAGATTGCCCTGAACCTGTCTTGGCAATGTGTGTGTGTGTGTATGTGTGTGTGTGTGGGCTGTATAACACCATCAGTTCCTGCATTGGACAACTTAATACCCACTTACCTGAAACTGCTTGCATGCACGTCCGGTTGCATCATGTACAGAAACAGCTCGGAGCAAAGTACATGGATCTCCCCATTTAAAATCAGCTACTGCAGTTTTCATGTTGTGACTCATCGGCGCATGTTGTAAATGAAACATGACACCACAGGGCTATCGTTTACACAGCCTGAATAGTACAGCGCTTTAGGTTCTAAGTTGCTGTTGTTTTGTCTGTACACTCAAGCAACTTAAATAATACACAAGTATGTTTCTTGTGGAATTCCTATATTTCAATATTGTATGTGGACAAAGTGTCTGGACTCTCGGTGTAGCAGGGCTGGAACAGGCTGGAGATGTGTAGGATGAATCAAACTTTCTCCTATTGTATCAACAAATCCAAAAACTAAAAGCTCAGAGACAGGGCCTGCATTTAACAAACTGCTGAAAGTTACATTTTGAATTTAAAGAAAAATATAACTAAAAGCCTCCCACTTCTACTCCTACTCACATTTGAAAGAATTAAAGTTAAATTATTACGTTTCTCACGTCTTAAAGTGCATTTCAATTTTAGCCGACGTGCAGAAGATTTAAAAAAGCCCAAATAAAAACAAATCAGACAAATACGACAAGATGTTTCTGTCTCAAACTATAAAAAAAAAGCCACCTCATGAAAACTAATGGCAGTGCTTTGCATTTAGTGTTGGCAGGCCCACCTATCATCGCCGGACAGCAGGGACACTTCTTCACTTTGTTTTCTGTGCTGTGATTTGATCTTAATGCGGTGTTAAAAAACAATTCACGTCACAATGAAAAGCAATTCAATCAGGTGTCGTCTTTGCATTCTGTAGGAGTGCAAACCACAGACACTGATTTAGCTGCAGTCTGTTGCATTTTCTCTTGTCGTCTTTCTGGCTCTAAATTCTCCTTATTGAATGTTTTCTCGGATGCAACTCATCAGCTAGAAACAAGATTTTTTTTCCTGCTCAAATCTGGTTTTATTACTTTTTTCCATTTTAGACTATTTCTGATGAATTAAGCCAGAAACCAATTAAAAGAATGATGTGAGATCGTGTTAGGTAACACTACACAATTCTGAGTGACATTTATATGGAAACAAATCTTTTAATAATATTATTTTATATACTATCAGTATGATGATATCAGTTTGATTTATGGGCATTGGGAAGTTCTACTACACATGTGAAATAAAGTTGTAAACGGCCTTTTGTGGCTTCAGAAGCAGTTGTGCAAAGTTGGATCCACGTCATCCTGTTTCTAGCTAAGGGCTCGGAAGAAACACACCCCCAAACATCTGACTTGTTGGTACTCGGGTTTAATTGGGGGTAATGTAGGCAACCGGTTTTGATAAGAAGGAAGAAAAGAGCTCAAAAGCAAATTAAAAAGATGTTGATTATCAGCTTTACTCTTGTAACCATCCAAGGTAGATTTACTACAAGTTACAAGTTTGGGAAACAATGTTTGACACTACCCACAATTCTCAGGTGTAGTAGCGACGTCTCTGATTGGTGGAGCCTGCTGTTTCCATTAAAATGTTTACTCCAATGCACAAGTCATGTGGACTATAACGGGATAATTCAGCGTTACTACACTATAAACTGTATGGAAAATGATATTATGTACAAGAAACAAACTACACTTTATTGCAACACTATATAACATAAGAAGCGGTGGAAGCCATTGCACAGGGTACATTTGTAATACATTACGCTTAATACATTTCCATTTTCTTTTTTTTGCTCTGGGTCAAATGTTTTACAGTCACAATTCCTCCGGTAGCTGCTCCCTGTGGTTCCAGGCTTAAAACCCTTTTTATGAGGATTTTTCTAAAAGTCATTGGAGAAAATAAATGGAGAATTTACTTTTTGAGTCTTTCCAAAAGTGGGAGATCACGGTTACGCTCTATATGTGGTTCTGTTGTGTCACTTTTGAAAGAAAACACAACAGAACCACATATTCTGCAATACTGAACCTCTGTATCTGGATTTATTCAACAAGGGAGATTTGTTAAGGTGGAAGTTTTTGATGGAGACACTGTGGCCCCCTCAAACAAAATAAAGACAGCTATCATCAAGACTGTCCCTATGCAGACAAGACTTCTTCTTCTCCATAGGTTGGTGCGTTTCACCCAAACACACTTTGTTTTGACTCATTTCGTGGGGAACCTTACTCACGCAGCCCGCACTGGAAAAGATGCAAGAAGAACAGAAATAATAAAATCACGACAAATTATGATACATTACAGCCACAGCTATGGGACTAGAGTTATTTGGCCAATACGAATCCTGCTAAAAACTACAATGTCCAAGCTGCATCTTAAGCTGTGCCAAGCCCGATCCTTTGACCTCATTTGAGGAGCTTAGCTGTGCTTGGCCGTGCTCAGGCAGCCGACAGCAGGAGGTCCACTCCTGGCACAGGAGGCCACACGACCAGATGGAGGAGTAGATAATTATAGTTCTGTTCAATGGGACCACTGACCACTTCAAGTGGCCTCATAGTACTTGTTTTGAATAGATTTTTAAAGTTACTGTATGCTAAAAGATGGTAGGACAGATAATACAAAAAGCAACAGGAACATGTGTGAATTTATGTTGTTAGTTGTTTTTTAATTACTATTTCAAATTATTAAAAGTTGACTACTCTCACAAAAGTTTTTCACCAACAGCCTGTGCAGGCCATGGCTTAGAACAGCGCGCACATATGTCTGGAACATCAGCGGATGAGTACTTCCAGCCACTCGTTTCAGATGTTGGAAACAATCTCTGCTCTAATTGGGGAGATGAGGTTCTCCATCATTTTTAAATCATAACTTATTGCTGTTTCCTGCGAATTGCATTTGCGGCCAATTTTAGTCAAACTGGGGATGAGATATGGTTTGGTATTCCAGGAGCAGCAACACAGGCACGGTGTGTGGACATCTGTGTATGTGTGTGTGTGTGTCGACTTTGTGTCGCATACAACCACTTTTCCCTAATACGTGACCAAAATGCCAAGGGGACACATTTCTTTGAAGGCCATTACGCACAATCTAATGAGCTTTGATGGTTTTTTTAAGGGACACCCTTGGTTGGAAACACAGCGCTGCCTTCCTCATAAGTCCAATTTAATTTGTCTCTTATTATGAATTATGGTACGGTGCTAGAGGTGTGTGTATGTATGTATGTGTGTGTATGAGAGAGAGAGAGAGAGAGAGAGAGAGAGAGAGAGAGAGAGAGAGAGAGAGAGAGAGAGAGAGAGAGAGAGAGAGAGAGAGAGAGAGAGAGAGAGAGAGAGAGAGAGAGAGAGAGACGAGAAAGTAGATGCTGCAATCCTCACATCTTTCCAACCAAAAGAAAATGGTGTGCATCGGTTAACCACACACAACTGCAAATACGCACTCACATCTTTTTACACTTCTTCCTACTAGAAGAGTAACTCAAATTCACAATCTGTCTCTGGATTTATAACACAAAAAATTTGTAAAGGCTGACACACTGGCCTCCCTCAAACATGACGACGACAACTGATTCAAAGTGTGAGAACAGACTTCTGACTGTTTAATACAATGACAATACTGTAATACAACCTTATTTTGATCAAGTGGTGGGTAGGTTCCACCACAAGAGATCTTTCTGTCTGTAGAACTCTCAAATAAAACCAAGGATCAGTATGTCACTGTAGTACGTGGATTGACATATATATATATATACAGTCCCAGTGACTCACTTCTATGACACTGACCTCACAGACTGATCCTTGTGCTGATACCCACGACAGCTGAGTAAAGGAACACAGACGCAGGAGCCTCTACTTGATGGAAACATGTCAGAGGGAACCTGTAACACTGAGGAAAGAGGAATTCAACCAGGAGACGTCACCATGGATGAAACCTCGACGAATACCTCAGTTTAATGGGAATAGAGGAAAAACTAGGTGTTTACTTTGCGAACCCAATAACAAGCCGCTCTCAACATAGAACACAACCCGAATGTAAGAGCAAACATTTATTTAAATCAAATATTAAAAATAAATAGAATAAATAAACGTGTTTAATTATTAAATAACTAAAATCACAAAACATTTCTGCCGAAAGTTATAGTTTTATGTATGTAAAATTTATAAAAAATGTTTGCATACATGTAACTGTATATAATCAAATCACTTTCAAGTATTTGATGTAATAACATCAACTCAACATGAAAGAAAACGCTTCAATAAATTGACTCTTTACATCAAACATATGCAATAAAGTTACATAAACATCGAATGTGTAATTCAAATACATAAAGTCAGCATTTCTGGCAAAGGAAATGGAGAGTCTACAAAATGCTTTTGGCTCAGTGTTACACAGTTACACAAATGTGTCTGCCCCCCCTCCTCTCACCCTCTACAATTTAATTGAATTTTAATTGACATTTTGTTGAATTATATGAATATGCTACAGTCAGGTCAATATTGTTATTCCAATAATGTTAGAATTAAGTGCAATTTATAATGAAAATATAAAATACAAAATTGTAGAGTTTTATTAGTTTTTTTTATATTATCCAGCCCTCATATAAGGCAGTGTAGTGAGTATTTTTCTTTTAGCATTATTTATCACTGAAAAAAGGTCCAGGCAATAGTTACACAATCTTTGAGAGTTTACTTAGAGCCCTTGAAGTTATAACCCCCTGGATAAACCAAAATATTTTCCATAGGGCATTACACATATGTTGTTTCGGCTGAGATGTTGCAAGATGTGCCTTTGGGGATTAAAAGACAAGGGGACAACACAAATAATGCCTTTAAAATGTTTGTGAAAGCTCGCAGAGCTTCAAAGAACCCTTCCAGACATAGAAGAAGAGGAGGGACATAGTGTCTTCATTAATGTCCCAGAAAACATGAAACAGAGGAAAGGCTGCTTTCTCCCATCTCATCAGTAATGTGCCCGCTACACCCTCAGCCAGGAGACCCTGAGAACCCAGGCAGAATTGGGCAAATGCCAGGTATCATGCAACAAGCAACACAGGAGCACACGTTAGATATCAAGCACGAGCTAATAGCTCCCAGTCCGACGAGGGTGCTTGAATACCTGTATCATGACAAGAGAAGAAGAGCAGCTGGAAACCTGTGAGAAGCTACGGGAGACTCAAGGTGACGGAACAATCTATCTGTCCGATCACAGAGGCATCTGTAAACACTGAATATTAATCTAATACAATTATATGAGTAGTAGTAATAAAAAAAGATTACTCTGTTGTACTCATGATGTACTACAACCTGATATATTGGCCTACACAGGGTTGTTGGTGCCAGCAATCGATTCTCCAGAGGAGGGAAAGCAGATGAAGCATGAGGCCGAGCCACATCCCTGTAGCCCACTGGTACATTTATTTAAGATGCAGTGTGGCTCATAGCAACTCATCCTATGTTCAGATTGGTTTATTTCCCCCGGGGAACGAAGGCTGATGTTGTGACAAACCGAAAAAGAGGAAGTATACCTGCCGCACACTCTATCCCTGTACGGTCACATGCAGACAAATGGACTCAAGTGAGGACAGTGATAAAGTGAGTGGATGCTTCACATCCCTGAGAACAACAGCAGCTCTGAACGAAGAGGAAGACTCTTCATTCGACCAAAACCGACCTTTTCAGGGGATCCCACCAGCGGCAGCATGATGACGGATCCTCCAGAGGTGCCACACGGCTCGTCACTGACTCCATAGTGAAGGTGAAGATCCTTTCTGACCAAAGAGCAGCAGTATATTCTGAGTAAATTACTTTATGCCAGGTTTGTGTAACTTTGCTTGGTACATTTACATTATATTAGATTATATTCAGGCTCCCCTGCTTATTATATCTGACTGACGGGACTGGGTCAGAATACTTAAATTAAATATAGTTATTTGCTAAACACAAATCTCATGTATTAACCCATTAATACGGTAATCAACCTTTGCCAGGAGCTCTGCAGAGAAATGGTGCAGACAAAATTCAAGCAAAAGCTAAAAAAAATAAACTCCCAAAAACTCTTCCCTCATTTTTCTGCACTGCTGTTAGCTGACTGATGGAAACGTACAGTTACTCACAGCACTAACGTCTTGGACTTTTGGACCCTGTATGTGTTTCTCCAGATTTGAGGTTCGGAGCTTTTGTAAACAACGCCATTTTCTGGATTACACAATCTGCACTGGACAAGTTAAAGTGATGGCAATATTTCAAGAAATGTATGGCTATGTTAGACATTTTAGAAATTGTTTAAAGGATTCTGACCACATGAACACAGATACCTCTCAAAGTGCTATAAAGAAGTCAGTAGAGATCATTTTAACTCACTTCAGTCTCTTACATGAGAATAATCTTGTATTAATGTGATTAAAGACAAAAAAAAGTCACCTAAAATATTAAATAAAATCTCTTAGACATGATTTCAAGTCCAATTTCAGATCATGAGGCAAAATTGTTACTCTTACAACACCTGTCAAGCTTAATCCCACACTAATACATGTCCATATTAAAACCAGTGATACTGTGGTTCTTTCCTGAGATGCACATGTAAATATGTGTCTGTTTTTCAAGGCAGGGACACTGATTTAAAAAAGAAGGAGACAATCTATTTGTGCATATAAAAACCAGACTGACTACTTGACTGAAGGCTTAATTAACTGGCTAATTGACTGATTTGCCTTAAATGTGCTCCTGCACACAGACCTGAATTCAGCAGCTATCAATCATTGCCGCATTAGCATCCAGACATTAGTATAATTACAGATATCAGATGAGACCTGTGACGAGAGGATTGGCAGCCACTTCATGCCTTTTCAGTACGTGTGTGTGGAAAAAAAAGCACTTCCGACCTGCTTATCCTTTTAAGCGAGTGCTGCCAGGTACAGTTGGAGGAGGGAGCTCAATTAGCAGCATCCTCCATGTGGCATGCATCAAGAGGGTTTATGGGAAATGTTCCTCAAATTGGAAAAAGCATTATCACTAACTGCAAAGACTGGTGTGAGATTGAGTTGTTACCCGTGGTTTTGTTGATTTTCATCTAACAGGATATAACTGGCTTTTGGGAGATATTCCATTTCCCTCATTTGTCTTTGCTCATCAAGCGTAATGGACATATAGCTGTGGTGCTCAACACTCACATTTTAAACACATCTCACTCTTTTGTGTGAGTTTCCCAGCTCCAGGAAACACACACTGAGCCACTGCTGGGTTTGAGACACACTAAAGACCATGAGTGAAAAAATCGGGGGCTAATTCATCAACATTTTTTAAATGTGAAATTCACAAGTCATGATTAATAATTGGCAGTCTTCGATGCATCTTCACAAGTTAGTTGTTTCTTTTCTGATGGAGAGAAAGGTTCAGAAACAGAAAGGTTTACCTCTGGGCCGACTCCCAGAGAGCCTGGCCGATATCCGTTTCCAACTCTGCTTTGTTTGAGCGCAGGGATCGATGCTCTGTGTAGAAATATAATAAAGGAGGAAAACAATACAAAGAAGTACTAGAAAAATATTTCTCCAAGCAGCAGCATAACAAAAACACACAGCGTGCGTGAGCTGCCTGGTAATTAAATGGGAGGAAGAGAGTAACTCTTGTTCTGAAGTTTTACTGCGTGTGAATGTGCTGAAACATAGAAAACACTGACAGTGCCATTTGTCAGCAGGATCCTCATTTCAGAAAGTGTTTACCATGTTAACTGTTGTTACAGCCTTTTTTTTTAATGACTACGGAAAAACAGGGAGCAACATAATGGGTTCACAAGTTTACTGCGAAGATTCTACCAAAATGAAATGAACAGGAAGGGAACAGGTATAAATTACTGGGGTTTGTTAAGAAAGGGAAAAGTAACAAATGTTAACAGATGGGACTGTAGAACGACAACATATCAGGGTCTCCGAAGAAAATAAAATTCCTCAGACCAACTCAAAAAATGAAATCTCAGTTAAAATAACAGAGTTAAACCAAATCACTTCACCACCCTGATAGGCCAAAAAATACAGTTAGCTCCATATTTCACCATCATGGGCCTGATCCACAGCAACCTGCACCTCACAGGCAACAAAGTTCAGTGTCTCCTGGTCAATCAGTCAAAGACTAGTCAAAGTGCAGAGTTTTAACATCAGCTGTGAGAGGAGCTGCCTGAGCTACAGCTCGAGTGTCCTATCAAACAATTTGAACATTTATGTCGATGCAATTCTTCGGTTTCTGTTCTTCCTAATCAATTTGCATGAGTTTCCAAAATGCAGTTTTTGCGTATGAAGTATTGAGTGAAGATAGATGAGGGCAAAGAATGAATATGAAAGTTTTTTTGCATTAAATCTGCAGCCTAAAAAATACAGTTGTAATAAATACCATAGAAACTGATGCTGCAACAGCTTGTCGCACATGTTTTATGTAGGTGCACTTTCCAAGTGGAATATTTGCAAATCCAACTTATATTGAACAAAATCTATTTTTTTCCTACTTTGTAAAATATACAACACATATCCTCAATATGTACTAGTACATTCCAGTACAGAAACAGGAATACAAACTAAATAAATCATAAACTGTATATACAGTCTTAAATCAAGCATGTATTTAATGTTGTTCATGGTATACGTTTGAAGTCAAATGTAAAGCTGTTGGTGCTGTGGATCAGAGGAGGCACTGGACCACAGAGCTGACTGCACGTCCACACAGGAGGTCATACTCAACACTGATGAAAACAACACATGATGGAAGAATTATTATGATGATAAATTGTAAATCCTATATTTATATAAAGAGCTTTTCATAGTGTTGATGACCGCTCAAAGTGTTTTACAGCTCAGTTCATTGCCATTCAACCATTCACACACACATTCAAACATGTCAGTGCATCTATGGGCAGGACTTTTTCTGTAAGGAGCACTTCAGAGTACAGCATCTTGCACAAGGACACTTCGACAGGAAGATGGAGAAGACTGGGATCGACCCGCCGACCTTCTGGTTATAGGACGAACGCCCTTATTTATTTATGAGTTTATTTATTTATGAGAATCGGTTGAGATTTTTCCAGGTTCTGTGGCTGGATGGATTATAACAGGTCAATTTCCCAATGGACATTTGAACATGTCATAGTAGGAAAAGAACAGGAGTTACTGATAACATGAGCAATACATGGCTCTGTTCAGTTCATGTGTCCTAGTAAGACACTGAACCTGCAGCAGCTAAATGGAACTCAGCCGTGAGTCATTTGACTATTTACACCTGTGACATGTGAATCTGCCTCCTGTGTGAAAAAGGTCGATAAAGCTCCGACATGAAGAAGGAGAAGAAGAAGCAGAAGAAGAGGAACTGTTTCACTGTTAGAAACACTCTAACAGAAGAGCTGTATAGCGTTGCGCATTGATCAGCTCTTTATCCAGCAGCCTCACTTCTGTGCAGAGCTGAAAGATCTTTCAGACCCTGAGACGGATCCAAACAATCAATCAATTTGATACAATAATAAATAGATGAATCCAGACACTCATCAAACCCTCTGAAAGTGACTGATAACTCACTGACTGACTGCGACTCACCTCAACTTCTTCCATTTTCTCGTCTGTTTCTCTGCTCTGGTGAAGAGTCGGCAACGCTCGGGACCCTGATCAGGCGTTCATTTCTCACAGCGCTCCACTTCCTCTTTTCTCTGCAGCTTCCAGTGAGAGTCCAGTATTTTCCTCATCCACTGTCTCTGTTCGTCTTGATGGATCAACTTCTGCTGCTCCCTCTGAGGGGTGCAATCGGTGGAGCCATGGAAGAAAGAAAAGACTGCACGACAAAGATAAGGTGAGATAAGAAAATTGTTTATTAGTCCCACAACAGGGAAATCTGCAACAACAGTTGTGTGTTGAAGAAATACAGTGAGAAAGATTGTTTTGAGTGTTTTGAGATCTGAGTTCTGTAAATCTGATCATTCACCTCGACTTCCCTCAGGTTCGATCTGATGATCTTAAATACTTTATGCAGGTGTCTTGCCTCATCAATATCTGTTCCCATGACGACAGCCCCTGACATGAAGCTTCTGGATATGGAAGATATCATCTGGGATGGATACAACATTTTTGTACACATATGGGGAAGATTCTGAAAAACCTCAATATGATATTAAACACAACTATAAATATCACTGTAATTTTGTAATCATGAGTCAAATTATCGTTGTCTCCTGTTTCATTAGCTCAGAACTGTTGTTGTTTAATTCCCTAAATGCTTGTTAACTGAGGATGAAGAGAAACCAATCAACAGTTTGTGTTATGTGAAATATATTAACAGCAGGGGTGTCACAAAAGGGTAAAGGCAAAGCAGACAACTGCCTGACGCCCCGAGCTGAGAGAGGGGCCACCTGAGGACGGCTGATTATGTTAGTCCACTGCAACCACAATTCTGTGATAAATTCTTAAAATTCTACTTGTGTCTATGTGCAGGAGACTGCAACGACACCACAGCCTGAAGGCCTCTAAAGAAACCATTGTCACTATAGCTCTCCGCTGAGGGCTTCATAGTGTTAGAGGTTTGGTTGATACTAGAACATCTTATTGTGAGTTTAGGAGCCTGGTGCTGGAGGCTTGTACCTAAACGTTACTACTTCACTTCAATTATGTGTAAGCACAATGTGCACAAAGAGTGAAAATTGGTATATGGTGATTCCCCCCTCCCCCCCAAAAAAAACCCACTCAGGACTCTGCAACAAACTGTCTCTTGTACTTTTTGTACTTTTTTGCACTTTTATCACTTTAATACGTTTACACTTTAGAGAAACCTTCTGCTGCTGTACTTAGTATTAGGAAATGTCTTGTGCTATATGTTGTGCCTTTGCACTTTATATGTTTCACTATGGGAGAGTGGGAAACGTATCGATTCCTTGTATGTCTTGAACATGTTAAGAAATTGACAATATAGCTACTTTATCTTTATCTATCTTAACCATTTGGTGTCATTGGTTTCTTATGGGGGCTAAAGGGAATTTTTGGTTCCACGTAGGACCCACTCCCCATTTATAGCATCAAATAACTATCATCAAAACCACCACGAAATAAACCATCATTGCAGAACACATGTATTGATCCATGTCTTATCTGCTAACATGGAGGAGGTGGGTCAAGACGCTTTGGCTTCACTTTAAGAGAGCTCTCATGTCGTCCATCTTTATTTACAACCTATGTTAGCTCACTTCTCACTGTTTGTGGCTGCTAGAGCAACAGGCTGCTCCTCTTGGTCAGGTGAGTGACCACAGTGTGTGTTGATCAAGATAAATGGATCTATCAAAGCAAGTTAAATGCATTTTTGTCATTGAAAGTACGACTGTGCTCAACAATGTCACGTCAACAAAATTAAGACAAATTGGTCTCATGGAACTTTTCTACGGCCTAAATACAGATTAAGATTTTGGCTGTATATATAAAATATTTCGTCCATATTTCAGCCTGCAAAACGTCCTTTAAGATAATATAGTCAAGGTAGATATTTCACATTCTGAAGTAAATGGCTTTAACACTAAAATATACAGATTTTATCACATGATTATAATATAACATCTGTGCCCTCGTTCTGGATGCCAGCAGCGCCCAACAAGGTCAGTGCTGGAATGGCATTAAAAAAGCATTGGACGAAATCCTGCCTCACAAAATTGTCCAATGTCGAAGATTAATTCTAGTGAGTGGATTGATTTAACATATAAAATGTGACCCAAGAAACTTTTAGGAAAACATCACTGTCAAAGATATTCATCACAATATGTGCTGTACTTCATCCTCTGTTGAGGGAGCAGGTATGATGACGTGTAAAAGGGAGAGTGCGGCATCTTGTGTAGACATCAGGCCTTTCAAGAACAATACGTAAGAAACGCTGGCGATTAATTGTGCATTTTCTTTGGAAACTTAAAAAGGGACAAAAACTGTGATTTGTCATCAGTCATATTTGCAGTGATCTCAAAGATGGACACTTTCCATCTATGTTTCTCTCAAACACTGGAGATGAAAGAGCGGACTTTTCATCTCAGGTTGTACTGAAGCATCAAAGAGGTATTTCATAGTAGGACGCCTCTCTTCCTCTCTCTTTTCTTTCCCTCCCGCCATCACGCTGTTGGCTGTCTGTCAGCATTTTTTCCCCTTTTAACTAGCCTTTCTACTCCTGTGTTGTCATATGGGTTTTAGAATAAATGAAAGCGGCAAGGCTAGGGATGAAATATGCGTCACCCAGAGTATAGATCTGACATGCTGACCTGGAGGAAATCAGCACATTCGCTATTGACACGCTGGTTTGTTCAATCCTTTATAGCTGCGTGTGTAGCAGCATTTAAAGGTTAACTAGGGCAGGTTTGAAATGCACCAACACTGCATCATTTAAAGCCTCATTATCAGCCCAAGGCCACAGTGACAGATTTCCGTCGTTGTGGAGCTCAACCTCTGAGACCAGTGGCCCCTCTCATGTCCAAATCCAGACAGCAAATACCTCTTTAAGCAGCCAATGTCAACAGGATATGAATCAGCTGGAACCAGTGCATCGCATCATGTCACATCTCAGTTTATTCTCCAATTAAACTGCAAATTGTTCCACATCAAAGCAATTTGACTTCTATCGCGACATCGTGCAGACTACAGGAGATGACCTTCAGACAGAAATCCTGTGTGGCATATTTGTTTAGGAGGAACTCTTTGATCAAGAGATTTCTGGTGGAGCACACTGAGCATAAAGTTGTCTCTGTATGTCTGACAGCTCTGACATATCTTCCACATGGCACACAGGCAGCCAGAGAGGCTCTCCATGCAGAGACATTTTCTTAGTGGCAGGCGGTGGACATGTGTGTGTGTGTGTGTGTGTGTGTGTGTGTGTGTGTGTGTGTGTGTGTGTGTGTGTGTGTGTGTGTGTGTGTGTGTGTGTGTGTGTGTGTGTGTGTGTGTGTGAACTTTCATGACAACATGATGACAGAGAGCGAGATGGAGACTAGAGGAGCCGACTGAGTTGGAATCAAAAGCTCTGCTATGGAAAGGGGGAATACAAAAATATATGTTTGATGTTTGGCTCCTCCAGAATATTGCGATGTAAATGCTACTGTAAGAACTTTGTTCAGATTTGTGGAGCTTCGATATCATTGGTGACAATAATAAACATGTTAAGGTTATAAAACCATCAAGGTCACACTCTTAAGGTGTTTAGCCTATAAAGGTTTAGTGTTTCATTGACCCATCCATTCACCAGACCACCTCCCTACAAGGAGCGCTCGCTCTTTACCAATGTCATCAAATCATACATATCAGTCCCCTGAACATGTCTCACTATTTTCATTAAGATCCATGAATTAATCTCGGAGAGTTTACAGAAAAAACACACACAAATGGGTTAAATCCTAACCGTTGCTGGTGATTTTGTTTTTCCATCATTGAGAAAAAGAGGTTGATTTTGGGAAATATACTTCCTTGCCATGAGTTAGATAAGATCTGCATCACAATCAGTGTTATACATTACTATAGACAATAACATGATTTGGGAGACAATTACCTGATCTTTGCATAGCTTAGCAGCCCAGAAGCAGGGACCCTTTACAAAGAAAGGTAACACATTATAAGTTGTTTACTTTACAACCAAAACTGCCAGTTTGTAACATAATCATTTACCTATCTAGTAGATATAATACTTATTGAATGTTGGAATTGAATTCTTCAAGTCAAAAAGCTCCGGTCATTGAGTGAATGTCAGTCCGGGAGAATTGAGGGTGTGTCTGATGATTCTTGTTTTACCTTAGTTTCTGTCACTCTTCCCAGGTTGCTTTACACTCTGTCATCTTCGCTACCTGGGGAGAGCGACTGACAGCTATCAGGGAAAGCAATAGCACTTCTCCTTTATCTGTTTTGGTTGCTCAAGGGCAGACGCTTCCTGTTTTGACAGGTATCGAGCCTTGGAGATTTCAAAGCTGGATGCGAAAAAATACGTATCGAAAAAAAATGGTGTCATAATTATTTAGACATTTTGTTGCGCCATTAACATCTAACTACAAATTACATATGTCTCTGTCTGTGGAACGCATACCTTGAGAACTTTCACACTTAGCAGTTAAGTGATGTGTTGAGGGTCAAAGGAAGTGCGGTGGTGAATTGGGTGCCATCAGGACACATATGTTGAACATAATCATTTTCGAAATAAACAGGCAGCCAGCATTGCAGCAGTGGCAGCTTATACTGTGATGTGGTTGATCCCGACAAAAGGGGCATTCTCTTCAATGGCAATAAACTACAACCCCCCCAGTCGAGCTTCACTAAACCTTGAATACGTGGGCAGACAGTTCTTTGCACAGAAAGCTTCAGGGTTCTGTGGAAAGAGTCCTGCAGCCGGTCTTTCCTTCCTGCAGCTCAATTACTAGAGGTCACTTTTTCAGTTTCAGGAAGAAAACTAAAACCACCATCACCACAAGCCAAGCAAACAGGCATGTTTGGAATCGGCACTTCACTAGTTCTAGTTAGGTTAAAGTAGAAACCTTGTCTATTGATTCACCTGCACAAAAAAATATAAATGTCAAGTTGTGTTTTCACAGGAAGATACAGAGCTCCAACCCCTTTCTCAAATTCTGGTGGTTTGATCAGTTTTTTGGGAATCTCACTAAAGCAGCAAAGACTCCATAAAGTCAGTGTGCCAGAGAGAAACAGCTCCAACATGTATAACTCTCCTTGTGAGGAAGGCTAGCTGTTTTCACCTGCTTCAGTTTTTATGTTGAGCGAAGCTGTTTTGCACCTGGCTGTAGCTTTTACCTAATGGGCAGAGGGGGATTTCACTTCTCTCAGTATTAAAAACATATTTTTCCAAATTTGATCAGAACCTTGACTGGCATACTTTTATACACTGTCATCTATTCTGCTCTCACATCATTAACTACACGCTGACGCTAAACAGTCCAGCCGGAGCAGCTGTGTCCAATATTACAACTGTATCCAAACAAAACACAGATCACTCCCATAAATTCCAACGTTATCAAAACAGCAACACTGCCAAACGCCCTCTGTGACCCCTTTATATCTTTCTAGATATAGATTCTTCTCATGCCTTTTTGTTCTTACAATCCTATACAGTGTGCCAGAGCAACCCCAATTCCTGCCACAATTACCCCCTTGGACCTTGCACGTCTCCGGTCCCGCCTTCAGAATTGCGTGAACACTTCAGGCCAGACAGCATCAATAAGTGCCTGACAAGCCTTGGAGGAGCCCCATTCCCAGGCACTGGTGGCAAGATAAAAGACAAATGAAGAATAATTGACTCACAGCTCTCGGCCAAAGGGATTAGTATGACTGAACTCTCAGGATCTCTTCCACTTTCTCTCCTTCAATCTCTGTCCGTCTCACCCTCTTCCCATCCCTCTCTCCTTCTCTTCTGCTGGTCTGTTTCCGTTGGTCCGCCAGCACCGCCTGGAATAACACTGCACTGAATAACAACCAACAGAAACACAAAGCCTTATTAAAGACATCAATAAACGTCATTAGAATCCAGAGGGAAGTAAGAGACCTCATTTAAAATGGGATCTCAGAGTTTGCCCAGGGACTGAACCTTGACTCTGATAATACTAAATCTATCTGCTCTCTATTCGTAGATTTTGCACAGCCTTTTTAAAAGTGATACAAAATGAGAATATGGATAAAGACACATTTGATGCAAACAAATGCTTTCTAATCCAAGGTACTTAAGGTTTCTGTTGTTTACACATTGTTATGCATGATACCTTTGTCTGCGTTCGAAACAGCTCATTATTTCCAAGGGTTCGTGGAATCCAACAATCTCACCAGTCAGTCAGATCAGTCGCAAGTCTGTTATTTGCAGAAACTGCTGTGCCATATTAAGATGGTTTTGTTCCTGTCGCGGAAATACTTTTGTTACAGAAGGCAACTGTCATCTGAAGTGTTACCATAGGAGACTGTGAACTTTTTAAAACCCTGATGAGTTGTTAGTATTCCTCCGAGCAGCACAGCAGTCTGTACTCTGGGTAATTGGGGAAGAAGAGCCAAAGCACAGAGATACTGAAGGATGAAAATGGAAAATGAGATGGATTTCATTACTGGAATGGGAACTTGCCTGCCCCAAATTGGAGATAATCCCTTGTAATGAACAAGTCGGTTTTGTGATAAGCATGTGTACCTTTAAGGCTTCATTACCTGCTAGTGTGCCACAGGGCTCTGCTGGCCCCCCCATGACCTCCCACTAGAGTTCTTCAAAGGTCAACATTTTCTAAGACTGAACTTGAAAAGACCCAGAATGTTCCACCTGAATCAAACCTCTTATCATTTGAAAGTCTGCACCCATACCCATGCTGAACCAAAAAACACTGGACATGAAACCAGGGGACACCCGATGGGCAACAATTCCACATTTGAAGTCAATGATAATTTTACAAGGTGTCTAATCAAATTAATTCTTACCTATTGTAGCAGCCCCTCTCCATGTGCATTTATGTTTATCAGTTATCATCCAACAAAGTTCATAAAATATATCTAGGTTTTCTGTTATTCCTGTCTTGCTGATTGAAAACCCAGCAGGGCTAATGTAATCTGCTCATGACTTGTGATAAAGTCTATTTATTGCCACGGTGATGGATGACAAATGCAGCTTTCCCCGCACACGCAATCACACAGCACGTCTCCTCCACTCAATTATTACACAGTGTTAAACATTGGTAATAGAACAGGACACAACCGGAACTCGACTCAGGGCAGATCCCAGGTCTCGGGTCCAGTGTTGCCACAGTTACTTTGAAAAAGTAACTTAGTTAGATTACAAGTTACTTTATTTTAAAAGTAACTAAGTTAGATTACAAGTTACTTTATTAGTTACAATCAGCAGCTGCCGACAACAACCCCCGCTGCCTCAACATAAAAATGAGAACCGGTTTTGCCAACACTCACTTTATTAGAAACCGCTGGATTTTCATGTTATCACCAAAAGTGAGATGAGGAAATAAACTGTCATATATATATAATCTAAAACTATTAATTGATTAGTTTTCCATATTTTAACTTGTGACTTGTATCTTATTTCCTAATGCGCAATTATGGTGTGTATTTTATAAATATTCCATTTTATCTTTTTTATCTTTAATTTCTAATCCCATATAATGTATGTGTATTGTTAATAGCATTTAAAAATCAAATGAATTATGATTATTAACAATCTTGATTTTAACATTAAAAAACCTTATAAAATGAAAAACACTGCCAGATCCTCTTTGTCGCACTTTATCAGTACATGACTGAACTAAAAGCATTACTCTCAACACTGCAGACATTTTAAAATAGGCACAAATGCATTACCGGACATCTTTACCAGACATACTGAATCAGAAGAATATGTCCTGCTATATTAATGCTTTGTTGCGTCTGAAACTTGGGCTTACTCTCAGCTCCTAAACAGTACAAAGATTCAGCTGCATCCCCAAGGCAGGTGGAAAACAGTGGTAACAAAAGCAGCATCTGTGACCAATAGCCGAACATAAAGCTACGGGCTGTTAAGTTCCTACTGCGGACAAGGCCTTTTATGTGATAATGAAGGACCTGCCCTGCTTGATGATGTTGCCCTTGGTGCAATTTTCTCCAACAAATTTCTAATTAATCAAATTACCAAATAACAATTAACACCAAGTGAACCTTAGGCCTGGCTGTTAATTCACCCGTCCTTCCTCCAGATCCTCATCATGATGTTTGAGCACTAGATGTCGACTTGATACTCCTTTACTGACCCTCGGGGTAACTGTGATACCTGCACATCCTTGAATTAATGGCCTCATTGCTACACTTATAACTGGATCCTTGGTGGTGCTTTCCTGGAGTGGTCAATTCTTCAGTGAGACAGATGGCGGTAGTGATTTCTGGAGCCGCTCCTCCCTCCTATCTACTTTATCCAAGCTCTGGTGTATGGATCCATCCTCTCACCCACCAATCAACTCACCCAGACTCACACGCATCCATCTAAGTACAAACCATTATGGCGCATCATCATTTAATCACTCCAGTTCAGCATTGCCAGTGGCCCTGTGCTGCCTAGCATCCTCGCCTGGTGTCCCCAGCTCCCACTGCTAAAGACCTGGAACACCAAGTCCTGTCTCCTGAGTCCATGGAGACCATCTGTGCTCCACACCAGAGGGTGAAGGGGTGTTGAGTTGCTGCATGCATGCAGGATGTCCAGGGTGACACAGATCAATGGGAGGGTTGTAGATGAGTGAGTCAAATGAGCATTGATTGCCAGGAGGCGGCACATTGCCAAAAGGGGGGCAATGCTGCATAAAATCCAGTGAGTGCCATGGGGAGTGATAATCGCCAGAGCTGAAGATTCCTGTTTGTGAGAGAAATGTTTTGGGGGGGATATCTGTGTACATCTGTATCTGAGATCACCAAGCTATACTAAAATCGATTGAAATGAATTCACGCTCCTCATTACTGCAGAACAAATTCAAACATTCCTCACAAGTTGTTATTCTGCGCAGGTCAATAAATAAGTCGCACTTAAAAGGCTTACAATGGTTTTTCAATAAATGTATTCATTACGTTAAAAAAACATGTCATAACAAGCCAATAGATTCTTTAGCCTGTGCGCCTCTTCATAGCTCATTATTTCTCACCCCTGCTGATTTCCAGGACATCAACACCACTTAAAAAATGTGTGAAACCCAGGCTAGACGTATAAACAAGTTCTGCAGAAGATCTGATCCTCGTCAGCTACTTGCAGCAGTACAAAATTATGCCTGAACAAGAAAAGATTTGTTGGATTGATTTTTAAATCTATTTACTGACATTGGCATGAAAGCAAGTGTAGTAAAAATCAACAGTAAGAAAACGGCTTCACATTAATAAAGAAATCTGTCAAGATCCAAGGGCATGTACATCCATTTGCAGATAATCCGACAATGTGCCCAATTTATCTTCTTTGTATAAAGTGCATATTATTTCATGTCAAATTTACCTTTGGATTAGTCATGTACATATTCTCAAGATCCCTACACTCTTCTGTCTTTGCTCAGCAAGCGGTAATTTGGTGTGATAAAAGAGATACGCAGTCATTTTAAGGTTCTGTTTGACTGATGAACCACAGATCAGCAGCGCTCTCAGCTTGCACCAAGAGACGGCCAATTTAACATCTGATGTAGTGATATGTGCCAGAACTGTACCTCTGATGGAGCGTAGAGTGCATTGATAATCCGGCATCGGCAGTTTTAAAGACACTGGAGACATGTGAATTTTTGCCTTCATCGCCCAGCATTAAAATAAAAAGTTTTCTTTTTTACTGTTGTAATGCTGCATGGTAAACAGCCCTTACTCGAGCTTTAAAGACTTTAAAGTATGAACACACAGAGAACAAAATACTATGGTACTGATTTAAGGTGGTCAAATTAATTAACTAATGGCCTGTTCAACTGTGAAAGCTTGTGAGCCTACATGAGCATAATTATATAATAGGTATCTAGTTTATGGAGACAGTTGGAAATCAACAAATCGTTAAATGAGACATATGTAATTAGATAGTTAAGTGCATGTAAATGAATATGATGTGAAAAATATTTGAAACTCTACATCATCTAGTATATTCGGTGACTAATTACAGTCCTCAAACAGCAGTGTTCAGCGAGAAGCACAGGAGGCAGGATGATGTTCCTTTTCTTCTTCTTTCTTCCTTTCTCCTGTCAGGGGTCACCACAGTGGATCAACCCATTCCATTTTATGATCAACATATTCCATTTGACATAGATGTAACCCTTCCCATTTATCTTAGCACTAAAAATGCACTGGCTTGTGTACCCCAACTGACTGGGGTTGGCCTTAGAACACCTGGGTTTCCGACCCTGCATTGCTCCTGGGATCGGGAGTGCTCAGGGTGATAGAGGCCTAAGCAGAGTGATGTTCCACTAGTGCACCAAATTTGTGGAGGATCGATGGATGTGTATAGTGTTCTCTCTTTTGACACCGTCGACCTGTTGTTTTTTTTGCCGATAAAGCACCAAACTTTCAAATCCCAGTTATTTGTGATAAGATAAGCAACCAGAAGGAAAATTCTCAGTTATTCAGGTCTTTTGATTCGCAGGAGTTGTACGTGTGTGTTGACGTTTGGCTGGTGTTTCTTGAGTATGTTAAATCCAAGAGGCTTCTTCACTTCTAAGAGGAAGCATTACTTCACAAAGGGACCCTTCAGGATAGGTAAAGACCTACAGAGATGAAATAACTGAAACATCCCATTAGTAAGTTAGAACTGAGGAGGCCTCTTTGATAAGAGGGGGGATGTCTTCAAGACACACAAAGTCCAGTTGCCTCTTAAAGAAGGAAATGAAACCTACCTCACTTTATATCCTGTCTCTAGCTTTAAAAAGTATGAATACATGTGTTCGCCCCTGGCTAACTTCAAGATCAAAATTAAAATAAAAAAAACATCAAAAGCCTAAATCTCTTAAAAGTGTTATTTTCGATAACTTCTTATTACAGTCTTCTTAGATGAGTTTCTACAACCTTTGCACACTTGGATGAGGGCAGATTGTGACTGACTAGTGCTAGTAGGTGTGCCGCTAGCTAGCATGTAAATGGTTAGCTTGGCGTTTCCCTTCAAGTTTCGTTTCTTCACGTATTTCGAATCTAGAATTTGAAGTTGTTGAATAAATTTTACTTTTTTAGCAACCCACCTGTTAATGTAGTTATAAAGAAAATAATGATAATAAAAGGTGTGACTGAAAGTAATCAGGGTTTTCTGAATCATCCTTTAGACATGCCCTCAATTTCCACCTATCATAAATATTTTCCCGAAAGTAAATAAATCCTAAATGATTATTAGAAATTATTAACATGTGTACACTTCATCACTCATGCAAAAGACTTGTACATTATAACGGATTATATCTGACATGATTTAAATATAAAAATGTAACTGCCGATAGAGAAAAAAACTGTTTTTTTTGTGAGGTTACACACTTGAATAATTTTAACCAAATATAACGTTGCTGAAGTTTGTGCATAAAAAAATAAATATACCACATTTTCATTTTGTGATGTGAAAAATGCTAAAAAAAATCTTTATTTAATTGAAAAGCAGACATGTTCTGACCTGAGTTCCGTTTTTGTCTCTATTCAAAATTACTGTCAGTAGTAACCAGAGAACACTGCAGCCACTTGACATGAAATAACACAGAGTAACAGAAGACAAGGAGTCCCCAACACAAGGTGTTCCTGGATGGAGCAATAAGTGTATCAACACTGATTTGATGCTCTATATTTTTCCTCTTTTTAGATTATGACTTCATTTAAATGCTAATTTGAGATATGTTACGTGGCGCTGTGACATCCAACTTTTTTCCCCCCAGTAAACTTGTTATACAAATGAGATGCACTCCTCATCCAGCTTTGAATCACTGCAGAAAACGTGGGTCAGCTTGACTTCACAGTGATTACAAGGAGGACCGAGAATAACCTGGAAAAATGAATTGTGTAACCCTGTCTCCAAGCTCTCTTACCTCTGCCTTTTTTCTTTTTCCTGTTTGAGCTCACTTTCTCAACAGCTCAGACTGGATAAAGGCAGACTGAAAGCTGAGAGATCTCTCTAAAATTTGATATTACATGTTTTTGAAAGCATAAAAATACTGACAAATTACAAGTCAGCTCTGTTGAAATGTCAGTTCCCCATTTACTCCTGAGGAATATTCTCCCTTTCGCCTTTTTCGGTCTGATCCGATCAATCACAATGTGTATCACTGCTGCTGTCGTGAAACATTCAAAGCACATCAACCATTGAGCATGAATACTTTATAAAGGCAATAAAGCATGCATTTATGGTTTCTGCAATTATGGCGAGTCATTCCCCCGTGCAGTCCTCTGTTAAATATCTTATAATTATAACCGTTTCGACATATTTGTGCTTTATTATAGATGAAGACAGATCATCAGGCGTGGTGTTTTTATTAGATATTTAAATGTTGCCAAGCCCAGTGTCATCATGAGGGAAGAAGAGAGGCTAAATCGTTCAGATGTTTATGCGCAGCATGTGGATCCGAGCGAGTGTGGTGGCTGTCAGCATCCACACATGGTAGTCAGATGATTTCTAAATGTATTGATACAGGCACACATATGGTTCAACGTATTCAAATAAAACTAAATGTTTGACCCATAGAATGTAAATACAGATGGATAACACCTGTCCTACTTTCCAGAAATCCGCCCAAAGTATCCATGATATGAATGCTGCAATCTTTTGGCGCAGACATAATTTGGAGTATGTGCAGAAGCTATCAGGGGACAGAGCCTGACACACTGAACCAATCCCAAATCAGACTCTGCTGTCAATGATGAGGTTTTTGTTCGTATGAAACTATTCAAAACCAAACTTATTGCAAACATGAACACGTGGACAAACTTTAGTTTGATAAGAACAAACTGAAAAGACATAAACCTTTTCTTTGTATTTTTATGTTTTTTGTTTGACCCATGTCCTATCCTCTAACATAGAGGACTCATGACATCTATATAAATAACCCTAACCCTAACATTTTAATTTTATAAGGTACAGTAATTAATATTAATATATCCATAAACAATCTATTTAGATTTACAAGTTCAATGGGCCTCTCCTGGAACCGTCACCTTATCGTGGTGGAGAGGTTTGCGTGTCCCTGTGAACCTGAGGGCTGTGTTGTCTGGAGCCTTGTGCTCCTGGTAGGGTCTCTCATGGCAGAGTGGTCTCAGGTGAGGGGCCAGACTAAGAATGGTTCAAAAAAAAACCTCAATGAATATCATAAAAAGAGGAGATGTGACCCGGCCCGGAGGAAGCCCGGGGCCCCCGTCTGGAGCCAGGCCCAGACGGAGGGCTCGATGGCGAGCGCCTGGTGGCCGGGTTTGCCACGGAGCCCGGTCGGGCACAGCCCGAACAAACTACGTGGCACCCCCCCTCTTTTCATCTCATGGGCCCACCACCTGTGGGAAGACCCGTTGGGGTCGGGTGCGCAGCCACATGGGTGGCAGCGAAGGTCAGGGGTCTCGACGGACCAGACCCGGGCGGCAGAAGCTGTCTCTGGGGACGTGGAACGTCACCTCGCTGTGGGGAAAGGAACCGGAGCTTGTGAGGGAGGTGGAGCGCTATCAGTTAGATCTGGTGGGGCTTACCTCCACGCACAGTCTCAGCTCTGGTACCGTACTCCTGGATAAGGGTTGGACTCTATTCTTCTCCGGAGTTGCCAAGGGCGTGAGGCGCCGGGCGGGTGTGGGGATACTCATAAATCCCCGGCTGAGCGCCGCGGTGTTGGAGTTTACCCCGGTAGACGAGAGGGTCGCCTCCCTGCGCCTAAGGGTTGTAGGGGGGAAAACTCTGACTGTTGTTTGTGCGTATGCACCAAACGGCAGCTCAGAGTACTCGGCCTTCTTGGAGACCCTGAATGGAGTCCTGTATGGGGCTCCAGTAGGGGACTCCGTAGTTCTGCTGGGTGACTTCAACGCCCACGTGGGCAACGATGGAGACACCTGGAGAGGCGTGGTGGGGAGGAACGGCCTCCCTGATCTAAACCCGAGCGGTAGGTTGTTATTGGACTTCTGTGCTAGTCATGGATTATCCATAACAAACACCATGTTCGAACATAAGGGTGCTCATAAGTGTACCTGGTACCAGAGTACCCTAGGCCGAAGATCAATGATCGATTTTGTGATCGTGTCATCTGATCTGAGGCCGCATGTTTTGGACACTCGGGTAAAGAGAGGGGCGGAACTGTCAACCGACCACCATCTGGTTGTGAGTTGGATCAGGGAATGGGGGAAATTTCCGGATAGACCTGGTAAGCCCAAACGAGTAGTGCGGGTGAACTGGGAACGTCTGGAGGAGGCCCCCGTCCTAGGTATCTTCAACTCACACCTCCGGCGGAGCTTTTCTGGCATTCCTGTGGAGGTTGGGGGCATTGAGCCGGAGTGGGCGATGTTCAAAGCCTCCATTGCTGAAGCTGCGGTGGCTAGCTGTGGCCTCAGGGTCTTAGGCTCCTCAAGGGGCGGTAACCCTCGGACACCGTGGTGGACACCGGTGGTCAGGGAAGCCGTCCGATTGAAGAAGGAGGCCTTCCGGGATATGATATCCTGGAGGACTCCTGACTCGGTTGCAGGGTACCGACAGGCCCGAAGGGCTGCAGCTGCTGCCGTGTCGGAGGCTAAGCAGCGAGTGTGGGAGAAGTTCGGAGAGGCCATGGAGAAGGACTTTCGGTCGGCACCAAAGTGTTTCTGGAAGACTATCCGGCACCTCAGGAGGGGGAAACGGGGAACCATCCAAGCTGTGTACAGTAAGGATGGGACTCTGTTGACCTCAACTGAGGAGGTCGTCGGACGTTGGAAGGAACACTTTGAGGAACTCCTGAACCCGAATAACACGCCCTCTATGTTGGAGGCAGAGCTCGAGGTTGATGGTGTTTCGTCGTCAATTTCCCTGGTGGAGGTCACTGAGGTAGTCAAACATCTCCGCAGTGGCAAAGCCCCAGGGATTGATGAGATCCAGCCAGAAATGCTAAAGGCTCTGGGTGTTGAGGGGCTGTCATGGTTGACACGCCTATTCAACATCGCGTGGGAGTCGGGTACAGTGCCAAAGGAGTGGCAAACCGGGGTGGTGGTTCCCCTGTTTAAAAAGGGGGACCAGAGAGTGTGTACCAATTACCGGGGTATCACACTTCTCAGCCTCCCTGGTAAAGTCTACTCCAAGGTGCTGGAAAGGAGGGTTCGGCCGATCGTCGAACCTCAGATTGAAGAGGAACAATGCGGTTTTCGCCCCGGACGTGGAACTACGGACCAGCTCTTCACTCTCGCAAGGATCCTGGAGGGGGCCTGGGAGTATGCCCATCCGGTCTACATGTGTTTTGTGGATCTGGAGAAGGCGTATGACCGGGTCCCCCGGGAGAAACTGTGGGAGGTGCTGCGGGAGTATGGGGTAAGGGGGTCTATCCTCAGGGCCATCCAATCCCTGTACTCCCAAAGCGAGAGCTGTGTTCGCGTCCTCGGCAGCCAGTCAGTTTCTTTCTCAGTGGGTGCTGGTCTCCGCCAGGGCTGCGCCTTGTCACCAATCCTGTTTGTGATATACATGGACAGGATATCGAGGCGTAGTCGTGGTGGGGAGGGGTTGCAGTTCGGTGGTCTGAGGATCTCGTCACTGCTTTTTGCAGATGATGTGGTCCTCATTGGATCATCGGCCTGTGACCTTCAGCGCTCACTGGATCGGCTGGCGGCCGAGTGTGAAGCGGCTGGGATGAGGATCAGCACCGCTAAATCTGAGGCCATGACTCTTAGCAGGAAACCGATGGATTGCTTACTCCGGGTAGGAAATGAGTCCTTAGCCCAAGTGAAGGAGTTCAAGTACCTCGGGGTCTTGTTCGCGAGTGAGGGTACTATGGAGCGTGAGATTGGCCGGAGAATCGGAGCAGCGGGGGCGGTATTGCGTTCGCTTTACCGCACCGTTGTAACGAAAAGAGAGCTGAGCCGCAAGGCAAAGCTCTCGATCTACCGGTCGATCTTCGTTCCTATCCTCACCTATGGTCATGAGGGCTGGGTGATGACCGAAAGGACGAGATCGCGGGTACAAGCGGCCGAGATGAGTTTTCTCAGAAGGGTGGCTGGCGTCTCCCTTAGGGATAGGGTGAGAAGCTCAGCCATCCGTGAGGAACTCGGATTAGAGCCGCTGCTCCTTTACTTAGAAAGGAGTCAGCTGAGGTGGTTCGGGCATCTGGTAAGGATGCCCACTGGGCGCCTTCCTTGGGAGGTGTTTCAGGCACGTCCAGTGGGGAGGAGACCTCGGGGAAGACCCAGGACTAGGTGGAGAGATTATATCTCAACACTGGCCTGGGAACGCCTCGGGATCCCCCCGTCAGAGTTGGTCAATGTGGCCCGGGAAAGGGAAGTCTGGGGCCCCCTGCTTGAGCTGCTCCCCCCGCGACCCGACCCCGGATAAGCGGACGAAAATGTGATGATGAGATGAGATGAAGTTCAATGGTTTCTCAAGGGTTTGTAAAAAAAAATTGTAATTGAAAAACGTTTTACCAAAGTACATAGGAGTGATTTGATTGCTGTGAGGATCAATAGCGCTTTGCACCAATTTTGTAAACTTTTAGAGACTAAATAATAAGATTTCTACACAGTAAAGAATATCAAAATGAAAATGTTTCAATTCGGAATGTTAAAACTGGTATGTTTGCAATATGTTTTTAATGAAATTTTGTACACACCCCAATCTGTTTACCTGTTCAGAATGAGCTTATGCATAATACTGTACATCGGTTTGCTGTATTGACCTTAACAGGCCTCTATGGACTTTAATGCAACATGTTACTTATAAACTGCACAAGTCTTCAGGATGTTTGATGTACAGTTGATTATTGTGCCCTATTGAGTATTTTAAAATATTTTTATATAAGTGGGATATATACTGTATGGAGCTGCTTTGTTTAAAATTCAGTGGGAGTGGGTAAGCCACTACCGACAATTCTTGAAATTCGAACTCCTGTTCTTGCATGTAACGTGGGATGAGATGGTGCAAATATCCACTTAACTATGTGTCTAACATCAAGTAGAGCTGTCATCTCAGTTCATCATCAGACATCATGGCAGCGTGAAGCATCCACATTTTAGCATACAACTGCTATGGAGTTTAGTTATTGTCAGTCAATCAGATTTCCCTAATTCTGACTTGACATGAGTGATTGCTGGTTTGTAATGAAACAATGATTTTATCTTGTTAGTTTGTTACCTGAGCGATATGAAAGCTAAGTTTTCTGTGCGTGATGAGTTTGATTCTTTAATTATGCTGCTTCCACGACCAAGGGGCCAAACAGAAAATCATGCACCGGTGACCTGTTCATTCTGTCTACTTTAATCAGACCTTCACAAGCTATATTCAAACTATATTAATGTACTTTTATCCATCAGATGAGAGTTTTTCAAGGATGCTTTTCTAATGCACACAGAGAATACCTATTATTTAGCACACTACCATTGAGTCCTGTTGACAAGATACTTGAGGGGAGTATGTATTATCATGCCATCTATGTACAGAAACCTTCTGCAGATTCATAAAACCCTATCTGGTCTACTATGTGCTCTTATGTTAATAGGTTAAAAAGGGCAGAAGTTACAGGCAAAAATAAATTATAATGTGGAATAAACCTAGACTAGAATTAACCAATTTAACAGTTGATTCAGGTGACAAAAATAATGCTGTGTTTCTAGAGTGGATTATGAGCTATTATGGGCACATAATAAGTACACCCTAATGGAAGTATAGATGAAAGAGCCTTGGCTTGGAAATAAGGGCTTCAGAAAAGAGTAAACAATGTTTTCCTGGGCGACCTTGTTCTCAGAGACCTGCTCAAAACATCCTAGCAACAAACACTTATGGCTGTGCCAAGTTTGCTGAGTAAAAACACTCTTTTGATGCCAAACTCAAATAACCCAGGTTACGACAAATGAAGCCCTCACACAGAAACTACATCTGGCCTTAAATTTTAAGGCATGCAATCTTTTAGATTGCTGGCTTCATCCATTTAGTAAAGTCATAGGTTTGGGATTTAAAAAAATCATTAATACAAAATAAAAATAAACTGAGACAACTATTATTAAGGAGTCAACGTGCTCTTGTGATATTTATAATTTTTGATTTTCTTTGATAGAAAAGCAAGTTGAAAAGTTATGACATCAAGAAAGATAAGATATATTTTAAAACTTACCCTGCTGTTAAAGTTTATTTTATATTTCTTTAAATCAACTGCTTCCCATTCATTGGTATGAATGCTTCAACCCTATTTTTGTTGGGACTGTAATTTAGTACCTGTAATATCTGTGTCGATTCAATCATAAGAGACACAGAATGTTAGAGGCCATCATCATTGGCCCTTGCTTTGTTCAATCCATGATCTGAACACTACCCACGTCAACTATGTCATGAGTTGATTAATATGATAACTAATGGTGAGTTAATGCTAAAGGACTAGTAGATACTTGCCAGAATGGTAAATATTGTTCAAAAGGTATAAGTTGAATGTTTTGCTTCACAGACGTTGCTAGCTTCAACTAAATTGGTGCTAGCCATATAGCAAGTCTATGCGCAACGCAAATTTCCCAGTTGTAGGACTAGTAAAGTACTATCGTTTTCTGCACAGCCATTGAGGTTATGTTTTCATCCTCTGTGTTTGTTTGTCAGCAGGATTACACAAAAATATTTGATTGATTTGCAAAAAACTAAGTGGAAGAATGGGACATGGGCCAATAGACAACTCATTTTAGTTTGATGCAGATCTGGACAAAGTGGAGGATCAACTAATTTATATCACTAATTTTAATATTTCAATATTGCTGTTTTTTTAAATTTCATCTGAAAATAACTTAATTGATATTAATGAAAACTGATATAAATAAATGGCTAGCAGATCGAAATAAAAAAATCTGATTAAGCAGATTTGTGTCATTTTAGTCTTATCCATGAGAAATTACCATCCACAGGCATGAAGCTAGGCTACTTTTTAGTTTAATTTTGAGATATTGGTTCCCCTGAGATGATATATCAGTGGTTTAAAGTCGAAAAAACTGTTGCAACATGTATTTCCCTGTCCTCTCTTCTGCCTCTCTCTGGAGCTGCAGACAGAACAGGCTGTTTCCGCCTGCCTCATGAGCCCTTCCTCTGATTGGCTGACTGCACTTTGAGTGGCGCGCGAACAGGCATATCACCGTTCTTATTGTGGCACCTTCACTCTGGTAAACACAGCTGAAAGACAAGTTTTTATGTTTGGATACCGCTTCAGAAGACCAGCCTCATATTCACAGTTGGTCACAACAGGATGTTTCTGAATGGTTAGTTACACCGTCCTCATGTTTGGTGTGGAGGGGGGGAAGGGCGGTGGTGGCGATGTGGTAGCGAGGTTGGTGGGTTCGGAGCCTGGACTGGTACCGGCTGGGTAAGGCTGAGAGACAAGTGTGATCCCGAATGACTCATACAGGTGTGGTAGTACGAAAGGAGACGTTTGGCTAACATATTTCTTCGAATGGACTGAGTGAAAAAGTGTGCGGAGGGACTTTTTTCCCGTGTTGAGGGTCCCGACCTTCCTGTTCAAATAATTGCAGATAGAAGAAGCCCAGAACATGTATTTTACCCAATATAGGCCCTTTAAGCTTAAATTGTGTACGTACCCGCAGGTGACATCCAGTTCGCTCTCTCATGCAAGAATTTGGCTCTCACTACCGAATCTGTTCATCTGTTACTCAGAATCTGTTGAGGGTGACACTGCTGCACGTACGTGTGCCCCCCCGCCATCGTTATCACAGATTGAATGAATTCTATGGGAAACGCTGCACCAGGTTGATCAGATTCATGTCTTGTCTCCTACAGAAAGGTAACTTTAGAGGTAATGAATACAGGAGACCACCTGAGAGTGCACAGGTCCTGCACAGAGCCTGCTCTATGCCGCGGAGATATTTGGTGAGGCTGTACTCAACGTTTGTCGAGTACACTGAGGTGAGTTTGAGTGGCAAAAACTAAACAAAGCGCTTGCCTGTGCGTAGGAGTAAGGAATGTTTTTTCATAGTCCAGGGGATGTAATGTCAGGGATAGCATCAGGCTAGGCACACTCATAGATATACACACACACACACTTTCCCATGTGGGAGGATTATGAGTGGAAGGTACAGCCCATTGCTTTCTAATAACATCCCCTAATCTCTCGCCAGCTGCCCTTGAGGCTGTCCACTCAGAAAACATTGCAACTTTTCACCTTCATTAAAGCACCTCCCCCTCGCTCATGTCTCACCCTTTGCCGGCCAGGGGAGGGGGTGCGTAGCCCTCTCCATCAAAGAGATTGGACAGTGTTGGCCCTCTGCTTTGCTGCAGAGGAGAAACCCATTTTTATTCCCTGGACTGTCAGCTTGAATTAACTGTACAACCCCAACCTTTCAGCCGAACCTCTGCCCATTACTAGCCGCCACACTGTCGTCATGGTTTTCTATTTCCCTCCACGGGTTCCTCTCGGCTCCTACTCTCCCTCCAGTACATTATATCCACTCCTTTTCACGCGGAATAGCCTTTGAGGGCCTGATCATGAAATGCTGAAACCTGCTGTGCTTTTGTGTCAGGTGTTGTAATGGCGGAGAAGGTGGGGAACATCCTTTGATTTCGGCCGACCCACCTTTATATCTCACCTAATGGCTCAACTCTTAAACTCACCCACCCGACTACATAATATCTTCTGCTTTCAGATCAGGCTTCCCGGGGGTTACTTTGTAATTTTCCCAACGAACTCTTTCATCCCCTCTTACGCTGATCTGTCCATCAGAAGTTTAGCCCACTCACTTTAAAACTCTGTCGTCATTTGTATTCATCACATTTTCAATTTCTCCCACTCTCGCTCCCCATGATGCTGCATAATGGGTTTTGTGCTTATAAGGTGTCGTAGGGTTTCTTTTTCCAATTAGCATGGAATCATTTCCCCAGCACTAATCTCGAGCCCTGCGTATAGCCAGCTCCCCCATCTTTGATTTAATACTCACAGCGAATCCGGGGGAGTTGGAGGTGCAGCCATGTTGGCGAATCCCAGCGGCCCACAATGTGTTCTCCTCCTGATTGCTCGCCCTTCCAGGTTTAGTGCTGGTTTATGGAGCATGATATGAAATAAACCCCCCCCAACAATGATTGGTGGCGCAACTTGCACTCAATTCACATAGCTCCAAGGATGAGGAGTTCTAGAGATGCATTCAAGGCAAAGTTGGGAGAAGGGAAAAGGACGGAAACGTTAATTGACAAACACGACCGTAAAGAGCAATAAAGGGACAGACCAACAAAAATCTGGTGACGGCATGTAGCGCTGATCACACAAGTGCACTTACTGTAGCCTTTTACCAGGCCTGGAGAAGAAGCAGAAAAATCCTCTGCTCCACATGAACGAAACCCACCATCATTTAAAATCCGCTAATATAAAGCTTCAAAAACAATCAAGCTGTAGCCACAAAACCCTTTGTTTCCCCCACTGAATTGGTTCTGATTGGTAAAGTATAAACCCAGACTGTGCAGTAGAGGCTATTAGTATGTACAGTGCACTATGTTTATCATCATGGATATCTGAAAACTAATGAATGCATCAATTGTGTCTGGTCATGGCAAATATAGACCTCTTTGAATCCGCGTCTTTAACCACGATCTTTTCATTTATGGTTAATAATAAAACCCGCTGGGAAAGAAAACATTCAAAATGCAAATTGTTAACCTAACCACAAGTCCCATCCAACACACACACACATACACTACTTGTTTATCAGAAACACATACCTTCAATGATGAGATCGTGGGAGAAGTGGAAGAAAATCAATTTTGGGTGATTCTAACCAGTAAAGCAAAAAAGGCCAAATGGCTTTGAATCGATTATGTTTTAAACTACCTGTCATGATTGGTAATATTGGGTTTTAGCCATTGTTTCAAATATAATATTATAAGGTTTAATGGCTATTAGTCACACAATATTTATCTTATAATAATATATATTAAATTAAAAGTAATTAATCAAATCAATTTTATTTCAATAATGAACATTACAACTGAAAAAAGATTAAATTATATTTTCATCACAATATATCATGAAGACATGGTGAGTGTTATAGTCAAAGATAAGCGTCTGGATTTGATTATTTCAGATTGATTGTTGTTTTCATGTTCAGACTTGACAAGAGAAAATAAGGAATGTATTCACAAGGGAGCTCATTTAGAGTATCTGAGTCACTCACTGACTGTCATATTTGAATGTGGTCCATAGAGAATGGCAGTTCTTCGAAAATGTTGAACATAAAACCAGATGTTATGAGATGAAAATTATACTGGTAAATGTGTATGATGAATGGTGACAACTTACTCACTTAAGAATACATGACAATATTAATCGATGAAGCAGAAATACATTTTGAATCTTATATTAGGACCAGAGATTTTTTCCAAAATTCCTCCAATTCATATTTATATCGAAGCAAAGAACTTACTATTGATTTGTTATCTGAATCGAAAATCAATAGTTTAAAAATTAATGTAACTTAAAGTATGATTAATAAAATATATTAACAGTTAACACCAACACCACTTACACTTACAACAATGGAGCTCTATCAGACAAAGAGTGGAACATGATATCAAGGCACAAACTCATTGTTGGGTTTGATCTTTGCAATGGATTTTTGAATCGATAAAATAATCACCGCTGGATTTCTGGCCCAGTTGTGCTCGTTTTTCTTGTGTGGAGCTGAGTGGTGATGAACAAAGCACTAAGCTACCAGTGCTCTCCAGTTAACAGCTAATTAGACAAACGACAAAAACAAGTATAGTTAAATTGTGTCTTGCTAATGTACACGCATGAGCTACTAATGTAATAAGTTATGGCATACAGGATTAGAGGAGACACTACAGGTGAATACAATCAATTATAGGCTAATAAACTATTTAACATAAGCAAAAACTGTTAGACTTAGTATAAACCTTATTTTGAAGACTTTTATATTTAGTTTTACTATATAATGCAATTATAAAGGTTGTGTGTTTACATTTTTCAGGACAGCCGTGCCTTCATTTGTGCGTCTGCATGGTCTGAGGAAGTTCTAAATTTCATTTTGATGATCCCAAATTTGTGCGTAATACCCACGTTTAAGCACAGATCTGTGTTTACGCACTGTTTGTCAACGAGGCCAAAGAAACTAACACTAAATACAAAAGGTCAATCTCACAAGGTCGATCATCTTTAATTCAAAAATACAGCAGTAGTTTTTACCCACGCTTCCATGCATTCCCATCAATTGGTTCCAAAATGCTGCTGTTAGGATTCTTAGTGCTGAATATTTATTGCTCGCTCAAGAAAATGTAACCACATAATAAAGATTATGGCCCCACTGCATTTCCTTCCGTCTCAAATTAAGCTTTTTTTACACAACAGAGTCACAGTGTATATCAAGGATTTACTAACTTGCTATGAGCCAGGACAGCTTCTTAAATCAGCTGATAATGGTCTACTGATAGTTCCCAGAGCCTGATTGGTGACTATCGTACAGGCCCCAGAACTCTGGAATGACTCAGCAACTCAGATCAGGCATGCTACATCCATTTATGTCTTTAAATAAAAGTAAAAAAGATTAAACTTAAATGAATTAATTGAATCTTATTTGATTTAAATGTTTTTATTAGATTTGTATTATTGTTTTAGGCCTATGTGAAGGTTTTTTTATTTTAAAATTTGGATTGGATCATCTCTGACCAAGAAAAATCACGAAACAAATTGCTGCTTGCTGCTCTGTTGTTGTTTTTTGGTCAGTTTTCAACAGTTCAATCACTTAACAGTAGCGTTAAATCAATGTCCACTCTCATTTTCAGTGGCTGGATTGGGAGCCGTCACTTAGCAACTCCTGACCTTGGCTGCCACGTTAGCATGCATGAGAGATCTGCATCCCTTACGCTTTGATGTGCCGCCGTCTCCCCTTCTCCATCCATGCATAAGCAACTCAAAGATTTCCTGTCCGGGTCAATCATATTGAATCATGAGCTGATCGACTGTGACAAACAGTTCTCTCGCCGACCAAGTTCACAGGATGCAGAGAAAAACATTTCACCTCACCCAGGTGCAGTCACCTTGGCCATGAGCAATGAGCTCGGAGGTGGAGTGAGTAATTCCTTCCGTTGCTCCCAAGACAGCACATCAAAGAGATCTGCATGTAGATTAGAGCTCAGCGGCCTGCAGAGAGTTTACCCTTAGCCAGTTAGCATTCACACCCGCAGCAGCAGCAATCGGAATACCAAGACAGTGGGAGAGAGGGAGCACAGCGAGAGCTCTTTCCACCATCACTGAAATAACAAGACTGAGGAAGCCATGAGCGAGTCATTAGAAGAACACCTGTTCAGCTTGTCTACCTCAGCCGCAATGTATCATATCCACAGCAAAACATCCGAGACGCATGCATCATGTAGATACACAAGCAAAAACATCCGAGCATTTGTACACATTGAAACACATCCACACACACCATTAGACACATGCCTCTGGTTAAGGTGATGATACACAACATATGGTGCCTGCGAGCCTCCTAAAGCCCTCGCAGACAACACAGTCCTGGGGATTAGAGTGTGAGCAGTTCATGCAATGTGCATTTTTCAGATTTAGGCTTTCGGCAAAGGCTGACAGTCTAATTGGCCTGCTTCATATGTATAATTAGTTTTTAGGGTGGGACAACTTTTTCAAGTAAAAAACTTTGACTGTGTAGTCATGGATTAGGTCATTGTTGAATTGTTAAATAGTTGCAGTGATTAACCTCTCCCAGACGGGGGCATATCGTCTCTGAAGGGAGACATGAGCTGTCAGCAGTAGAAGGACAGATACATTGACAGCAGAGGTGGCAAAAGTACAAACACTCTTCAATCAAGTCAAAGTACAGACACTTGAGTTAAAAGTAACTCAAGTAAAAGTACTGAAGCTATTTACCAAATGTAAAGGTACAAAAAGAACAGAAATGCTCTAAGATGTTATTAAAACAAAAAAGACGCTCTGAAGAACATTTCTAACGGCTGTATTTCTGCAAAGCAAATTGAGAATAATGTCACATTGATAGATATATTGAAGAATATTTTATATTAAAAAAAAACTAAAAAACAAGGAATCATCTTTTCTGTGTTTTTGTTCGATCCATTTAGGTTGAGATCTGTCTTGATGTTGTGAATTGCTATGCTTGATGATAAAAAAAACTAAACTAAAAAATACAGATAACTCGCCTCTCTAGGGGAGTAAAAGTTCAAAGTCTGCAGAAAAATAGATTATAGTAAAAAGTTAAGTAAAAAATAACAGTATTTAGCTCTCAACTCTGGCTGGCAGATATAGATGATCAAAAGACATCATATATGTACTCAGGATCAGTTCTTATGTGTTTGTATTATTATTAAACAGTACTTTGTAAACTTAACTCAAATAAACTCCAGGCAAGGAAACATTTTATTTTAGATGTTGATTTGTTTAATGTTTTATTATTGGCTGTGGAAATCTCACACACCACTGTTCCCTGTATGCTGCTTCTTAATGGCGATGTCTTTATGTGCTCACTTTCACATTTGTTGTTTTTTTTATATACAAATCTTGTCTTGGGCTGTTTCATCTGTACCGAATGTGAACAAAAAAAAATCAATAAGACCTGCGCTCTCAAAATATCAATGCTGGTCCCCAGAGTGAAAACAGGATTAGTCCAAAAAACATGATTTTAAGATGTGGAGTCCTTTCTTCCAAGAATAGTGTACAGGAAAAAATCAGAACTGTCAGAGCTGGTTACTTAGTCAGTTGTGAAGGATCAATAGCTTTTACTGAATCTGTACTTGTTAATGCATAATAGCTGGATACGTGTTCTTGATCTAGCTTTGCAGTTTAACTTGATATCGTGTTAACCGGTTTGTTTTAATTGTTTATTCGTTTGTTTGTTTGTTTGCAGAATCATGCAAAAACTACTCAGCCCTCATTTTGGTGGGGATCTGGATCAACGTGGCAAGTTACATTTTCAACTTCTTTGTAAAATATAGATCTTGCCGATGCAATTTGGTGCAGATCCAAAGAACAATCTGGATCTAGTGACATTTAACGTGGTTTCATAATTTGTCTGTTTGTCAGTTTGTTCGCAGCATTATGTAAAAAACTACTGGATGTCCGATTACCACGAAACTTGGTGGAAGGAGGCGTTATTGGTCGGGTCCAAACCAATTTAGAGCAGATCCAGATCAGGGAGGGATTTAAGGAATAATTTTTTCCCCTTTCTTAAACATTGTGATATAAAGTGGTTATCAATATTTTGATGTAGTCCG
Organism: Pseudopleuronectes americanus; assembly: GCA_038501795.1. NCBI lineage: Eukaryota > Metazoa > Chordata > Actinopteri > Pleuronectiformes > Pleuronectidae > Pseudopleuronectes > Pseudopleuronectes americanus. The sequence continues at coordinate 5,315,334 of CM076734.1, read as the reverse complement.
GTATAAACCAGCCATCTTGCACTAATGAAGTCCTCAGGAGCCAGAGTCAAAGGACAAAGCTGCAGAATCGAGGTCCCACCAATATATGCACCCTGCCGTGAATCTGTCTTAACTGTCAAACAATACATTTTTACAGCAACTAATTGAAATCAAATTTAAAATAATAATATAAGCACCAATGTAATATGAATTACTTAAAATGACAGAAACTATATTTGGAAAACAATTTACTCTAGTTTGCTCCATGTCCCAGCCGACAACAACATGGTAGAGACAGGGTTTATGATCTGAGGTGCAGCCAGGAGGCGATTCACTTTAGGGAGCTGTCATTTCGTCCATCTTTAAATACATTGTGTGTTCCAAACACAGGTGTGTAATGACGCAGACAAAGCTATCGAGTCAGTCATGAAAGGTCCTTTCTTGTCCCCTTTAGCACAGAATCCACTGGTCCATCCCTCACAAGAGAAAAAGATAATGCCTTCCCACAGTTCTTTATGCTAGCAAAATCTATTGACCCATATCAATAACCTCCTCCATCGCATAATTACCCAGCTCAATGTAAGTGGAGTCAAACTCTCAGAGCGCAGCAGCTGTCTTTTCCTAAGTCTTTATGAATTCTCCTTCACATCTGACCTCATGACATTTTCAATCGAGAATAAGAATTGGCTGTGTGTGTGTGTGTTTGTGTGTGAGAGAGTGTGTGTGTGTGTGTGTGTGTGTGTGTGTGCGGCTCTATACCTGACTCTTGGTTGACCTCCACACTTCTATCCCATCACTTGGCAGTATAAGAACGGAAACTGTTCATCACCTGTAAGTAAACGCTATATCTCCTGTGTTAAGGATACCTTTGCGCTCTTTTCTGATTGCGTCTCCTTGTCTGACGACACCAGTTCAGCCAACCAGCCCTCTGCCTTTCAGCTTCAGCCACTTCACTCATCAGCCTGCCCATATTTGGTCTTACCTGTATCATCGTAACCAACTCCTTTAAACTCCAAAGAAATCCAGTGTCCTGACCTGTGTCTAGAACACTGGTCACCTGTTTATCTATTTTTATATATATTGAAGCTATCACTTGTCCAAACTGGAAAGGACAGGTGTTGTCATAGTAACCAGGTCTGAGCTGAGCTAACGGTCAAAACTGTTGCAGAAAAGTTCTCTAAACTATTTGTGAAATTGCTGCATTTATTTATACCATTTAGAAACTCAAACCCAGGTTCACACCAGGGTGAGTAGAGGCTGTTGGAACTGTGACCAAATTATTTAAACTCCATTCGGTCATAATAGGCTGTTGACTGTGAGTAAATATGAGAAATAAGCAGGAGGGAAAACCAACGCAGCCATTGAGTTCTGCACACATTCATGCAGCATGTTCGTGTTGCGAGTGACCATCAGTGAAACACCAAGACACTTTCATCTCCCTATTAAAATATGCAGATGAACAGCATATTAAAGACGCTGACAGATGTTCCGACACAAATTCATGAGCCTATGAATTTGTAAATGAGCAACATTACCGCTATTGTCATAGGAGAGGAGAGTTGGGTCGCTGCGAAATTTGTGATTTGTTTTAGTTTTTTTTATGTCCTTCATCTCCTTCTAGTCCAGACCCCATCGGACTGCATGAGAGGAAGCTGATCGATGGTTGCAACAGCTTTCAAACATTAGATGGATGCTCCACATGGGGATGCTTATTAAAGGTCAGAATTTAAAAATTGAAAAGGTCATTAGTGGCATTCAGATACACCTTAGAATCAGTGGCGGCTCCTGCCAAATTTCTCACGTGGGGGCAATTGTTGCGATGATGGCTAAGTTTAACCTGTTTAATTGGTAAATAACACAAACAACACAATAAAGAAACAAACTGAATAATAATGGAGACAGACTGAACCTCAAAGTGGCTATTTAGTTACTACCTGCTACTTCCTAATCTATTGAAACTTCTACTAATACTCCGATTTAAATGCCAGATGAAATAAAATATACTTTCTAATAAACTGAGGCTCACGGTAGAAAAAATATATAATGCGTTTATTCATTTACTTTCGAGAATAAAATATTAACAAGACCTTAAGAATCATAGAGAAACACACAACCAGCAAGCACTTTGGCGATTCCGGACAGAGAAAAAGTCAATGTGGGCCATCTGCCTTGACCCATTCTTATGAAAAGTATTTGGAGAAGCAAAAAAAGGAGAAAAATCCACAGGAACTTGCCGAAATAAGCTGATCTTTGAAGGAAGATACAATATATTCTTCCAGTGCTGGGTCTTTCATTGTCAATTCCAAAAGCACCCTTATAACACCGTGCCACCTTTTGCAGATTTTTTCGAAAATGACTTTGTAAAGGCGTTTCATCGTGTTTGGGGTGATCTCAAAATCTTCATCCTTGATTTCGACCCAAATGTTTTCGACCAGACGCTCGATGATGGTGTTTGGTGATCTGAGTTCTACCGACACCTTTGCTTTATCAAAGATCCTCGAAACCAGCTTGATAACAATTATCCTGATGAGTAATTTCCTTCCGTCCTCTGTTGGCGCTTGCTCTTCGCTGTATTCTTCAGGAGTGGTCTCCTCGCTTTCTAAGCGAGACCCTTGACTAGCTGCTGAAGGCAGACTGGCCCCACCGATTGGGCCCTCTGACACAGCTTTTTCTAAAGTATGTGTTATCACCCTGGAAGTGAGAGTTTCTGACTGTGTATGAAGCCACCACCTCATTACTCCAAGGAAACACCACACCATGGCAAGGATGTCAGCTGATATGAAAGCACGTGGCGGTAAAACCAATATGCTTATGCCCTTGGTCGTGAGGTGATCTTAGGTCTCATCCTATCAATGTGATTGTTGAGGATGTTTTTTAGCTCATTGGATAACTCGAGGGTTTCACCACTGAAAATATCATCAATCCATTGAGACACATTCTGCCCCTGCTGAATCTCACCAACTACTGTAGGGAGCAGAGCGTCAATATCACTCATGAAACACTTCATTGACTGCATACCTAAAACCTTGTCATAGGCTGGGTTGTCAGGGCTGTCAAAGTACTTGTTATTCAGTCTCTCCACAATATGACTAATGGACGCTTGGGCAAACTGTTTTGCAGCGCCTGTCTTAATCCTTCCACACACTTTCTTCAGAGAGGGTCTGCTTTGGGCTGTTTCTAGATTGACTTGGTTTTGCGACATGATTTCATCCGCAATCACCTCAGCAACGTCATCTGCAACATTCTTAATCTCCAGAGTGGAACCATATTCCAACAGCTCATGATCAAAGTCGGATATTTCATCAGAAGAAGATTCAGTGAACTGAGAGACCTCATCCTTAATCTCCTGGACAGTTTGGGATGTTGCAGACAAAATACTTACTCTGTCTTCTGAGATTGTCTTCTGGGATGAGGATGATGACTGACTGACCTTCTTTCTGCTCTTCCAAGGTGCACACATAGGTTTCAGATTCCTCATGAGTCCTTTGATCATTTTGCCGGCCTGTTGAATCATACATTGTAGTCTTTTTGGAGGTGTGACACGAGGAATAGTTTCCTTCACAATGTCCACGCTCATGGAAAGGACAGAGTTGACACACTCTGCAATCTCTTTAGCAATCAACCCTGAGTTGACCAGCTTGACCTCATCTGGAACATCAAGAGCCTGAGCAAAAATCTGAGGAAGTGTGCTGCCCAAAGAGCAAATCACACTATTCTGAGACACAGGCCAAGAGATGCTCACATGATCCTTTAGGGTGGATCATGTCACTAAAAATACAATTTCCAGCAGTTTCTCTCCCAGTATGGTTATTGTGGCCACATCAGGTTTGCCTGCTTCGAAAGATTCCATTGTTCTGATGTCATGCCTTTGAAATAGGACGTCATAATGGGTGAAATGCTGTCGATGTCCATATTCATTATCACTATCTTGAATTTTAACAGTATTTAAGGCAATCAACAGCCAATTAGAGGACTCCTGTCAAAGTTGTCCAATCAGATTCATCCTGTTGTCACACAGCAACAGTGGATGTATTGAGGGAGTGTCCCTGTCAATCAAAATTAGCTTCAAATTCAAATCTGAGCATCTGGTTGCTCTGGCGATTCTGATGAGCAAGTTTTCATTTATTTCAGTAAATACTTGTTTTTTTCCTAAGATATTTTGATGACATCTGATTTACATTTGAAATAATATTAATGTTATGAATTATAACTAAATATTGTATAGTGTTATTTAATGCTATTCAATTATATGTTTAAAACTCTTTTAAAACACTTTTGTCTTTGTGACTTTAAAATAACTCTTATTTAGTCCTTAGTCACACAATTTGCTGGTTAACTCTTACATAGTGAGAATTTGCGCTTGAATATGTTGGCAGCCTGCATGGTGACTCCTCCTGGCACTTCTTGGGCTGGGTCTGGAAGCGCTGCAGCTCCAGGCGGATGGGGCTCAGGCCACTGGAGATGCTCTTGTTCTCCACCTTATACCAACACTCTTTCTCCTCGTAGATGGAGAGCCACTGGTTGCGCTCCACATCCTTCAGGCCTTCCTCTGCCACTGCGATCTCCTTGAGCAACCGGGAGAAGCGCTCAAAGTTGACATAACAGATGAATCATCTTGTAACAGATTAAGCTCCATCAATTACTTATGAAGCTTGCTATGACTTGAATATAAAATTGTAATTATTTCATCTCTAATTAAATAGCTATTGAGCATTTGGATGATCAAAATGCTTCCAAAATGACTCGAAAGTGGCACTGGAAGTCTCGTCATCTGCTCCTCAAGACATACTGGCAGTGTCTTGCTGTGACACCCTTGCACAGGAGCATCGGGGTCACATCTGGCTGTGCCTAGATACGATCTGAGCAATCACATGGAGCTGGCGGAGCATCACACGCCTGCCTCAGCGCTCAGAGGAGCCGATCGACGAGGCGCTGCGGGTGAGAGGTGTGCAGATGGTTCACAACGACTCACGCTTGCCACATTTTCTCTGTGTAACTCCAGCTCAGTGTCACTATGAACTCCTCACTTGCTGCTGTCTGTTGTCCTTTCTCCTTGATTCTGGGTCCGAGGGGAAGTACTTTTCATGTTGCTCCATTAGCTGAAGGAGGCTTTCACAAAAGAGAAGCAATGCCAAAAATACAGATTATGTTTTCAGCAGCACGCGGCATCCTAAAATCTCTTATACCCTCGTGCCTTCCTCTGTGGAGCAAGGTCATCAGAGGGAATTTCTGAAGTTCCGTCAAAATAAAAATGTGAATCAGAAGCGACCCTCATGCGAAGGCCAGTAACTTGTGCTGTCTCACTGCTGCTTCTCACTTGACAATTTGTTTTTATGAATAAATCCGTCTCTTCCCATTCACATGTGCTTTTCAGTGTTATCAGCTGCGATGGCGACACTAGGAGTCTGGAAGTTGACATAAGAGGATTTCCAAATCTGAACCAATTTTGAAGAAACGTGGGAGACCAACGACACATTTTAAACACGAAACAGTTGGTTAAATGTGTCATTATAAGAATGCACACACGCTTCAGGCACGACGCAGGACCACACACTTGGAGTCACAGACACTTGTGTGATCTAAGATGACCGTCAGCTGGTTGTACTTTTCAAAGTCACACAACAGGATTTCAAGTTGGAATCGAGGAGACTGCAATCCGATGGGTGTCATTAAGTTTACATCTGTAAAGCCCTCAAAGATAATCAACCTCGAATCTGGCACACGACTGTGTGGAGGCTGAACAGGAACCAACATCTGCAGTGAAAGGCTTTTCTATGACTCCCCTTGACATAAAGAAACGATTTAAAAATATATATAATTTTGTATAAATTAGAACAACACCCCAGGAGTTTTTCAAATGTTCTTTTCTTTATCTTCAAATTGTAAATGTTCTGTATTTATGACGCTCTTAACTAGACTTGATGACCATTCAAAGCACTTTACAGTACACTTTTGCACCAAGCAATTTCTCCATTATACACTTAGCTGGAAATCAAACAACCGGATTAAACCTCCAACCCTGTTGTTAGTGGACGACCCACTGAGCCACACTTTACGCTTCTCCTTAGCACAATAGGAGCATGTCAATTTGCATTTTACTGCCCATGTAACTTGTTGATGTGAAGAAAAAAAAATCAGTTTTGCCTGCATTTCTGTCAGTTTAGTAATAGAAACAGTCGAATGGAAAATGCTTTACGCGCTAAGTCCTCTGTTATAACCATTGTTTTTGAAAGCAAGCTACAATGGGACCTGCAGTAAGTGTCCAGTGTAAGTGTCTGCATTAAAATCCTTAAATCCTCTCTCTCTCTCTATCTCTCTCTCTCTAACCATTTGGATGTTTGCCTCACCTATTACCTCTTGTCTTTCCTGGACTGACTTCCCGTGAATCATTTTTTCACTGTGAGTGAAGATTCTGCCTTTTTATCAAATCGCCGGTCCCCTGTGTGATCTCTGCATTTGAGTCCTGTCACTCAGCTGTTGTCACATTTCAGGAGCAGATTTGCAGCAGCCAACGAGAAACAGGAAATGAGATAGAGTGGAGGCAGTGTGCTGTATTGACCTGGCTATCTACTAACAAGTGAAAAAATTAATATAATGTTTCGTGATGTTACATGATGGTGGTTGACTGCAATGTGTGTGTAAAGCCACGTGGAGATTGAGTTGATGAGTTAATTTCCATCAAAGATAACAATGTTTTTCACTAAACAGTAGTATTCCATATGGAAATATATGTAATCTGAAGCAGGGAGATATTAAAGTCAGGTATCAAATGCTTTTGTTTTGTAATTAAAATGTTATTTCCCATGTTTTATCAAATCTACAGATGGAATCATTATTTTTATCATCAATGCACAACTCAATAAATAGTTTTATTTGCGGTGAGGTTGTGTTGCTCTCGCATGTGAACTGTAACAGAGGATTTCATGAGCACGCCGCTCACGTCTGCTCAGTCGTAAAATAAGGATTTAGTGTTGTTCCTCCATCCCGGGCAAAGACAAAACTTTTTCCTTTTTTTCGGTTTTGTTCTGGCAACAGTTGCCTGACACTGCAGCTCTGCGGAGACAATACGAGTTCATAAGCACACCCTGGGAATTAACTGGAAATGATGTACTCACTGTGCTCTCCACTTTAGAAATTATCCATGTGGGCAATGACCGTGTCTGCTGCACATCTCAGCCCAAATAATACCCAAAATTGAATGCTGCGCCTGAAGCCATTCAAAGTTTTTCTCTCTCTGCCAAATCTATTTACAGCTCTCACCGGCACTTTAAATTGGAAGATTACTACTTAGTCCATACAATTTAGAGAATGCCTAGCATTTCCATCACCGCAAGGCCTTGAAATCAATATGTCAATAAGGCTACATCTTTTTCTGTCCTGTTGCCCTCCCTGCTGGGTGCATGCAGCCTTAAGGAGGCATGTATGCTCACAACACGCATGCACATACCTCACACGCACGGATATTTTCATTCCTTCTTTTTTTTCATGCAGACTCCAGACGTAATTAATAAGGCACATTTTTTGGGGATCAATTACTTTCCTTTTGATTCGGCCGCTCCTCCGAAGAATAAATCAAACCAGCACAGAACAGAGAGCAGATCATATTTCACCACCCACATAGCCTGGATGGTAATCATTTAAACCCTGCGTCACATTCCCCCACTGAGACAAATTTCAACATGTTCCAGCAAAAGCAAGAGCTGGGGAGCAAACGTGTACCCAGTGCCCTGTAATTCATCATGTGTGTGTGTGTGTGTGTGTGTGTGGAGTTTGTTTATCTCATATGTTATCTCCATGGGCAACTTGCCTTGTTTTATTCATAATGCCGTCCGAGCTCTGGCCCGGCTGATGCTGCCTCGGGGGTGAAGACTGAGCAGGATGACTATTTATCGCACATTACGACAAGACACAAGCCCGTCAGGCTTCGAGCCGACGACAGCACTCTGCCCCACCTGCCGTCTGCTGAGGAAACCTGCTGACGGGGGCGAAACTCTACGCTTCCCTTCTCTTTAACAGATAAGGATCCAGATCTCCTTTAGTCACCACGAGCTTCCCCCCCCCCGTGCGCCGCAGACCGACACACAGAGCTTCCTACAATTGAGCTGGCAAGGGAAATGAGGGCAGACAATCTCTTATCAGCAGTTCTATTGCCTTTTCTCTCCTGTCTCTCTGACAATGAGGCGCTGCGGTTCCCCCTCTCTTCACTCGCCAAAACGTGTGACTGTACCCGGGACATGGAGACGATCAATTACCCTCAATGTCTCTGCCCCATCGAGCCCATTCACATGGCTTCAATGGAACGAGAGCAAGTGTGATAGTGTGGACTCTCTGAAAAAGAGGGAGGGGGAGAAGAATAAAGAGAAAACTTAATTTCCTCAATTTCTTTGCGGGGGGTAACAAGGTGTTGAGGAGAAAGTTAAGTATCTCTAAAGAACAAACGCACCCCAGGAAGGAAAGTAGATTTCACGTCAGGTGCCTGATGGCTGCCTTTGACCTTACTCTGGCAGATTTTTCTTCTATTGTCAGAGTGAGCAGAACATGGGAATTAAACTGTCCTGCAGGCTGAGACATATCTAATTGTTCAATGTTCCAGCTAAATATGGAGGCCCCGAGTGTTCATTATGAAATGAATGAGACATTATGAATAAAAAATAATTATGCAAATGAAATATTATTTAGATTCTCCATTTCATTACGGAGCTTTTTTACAAAAAGTTTTTTTTTATATCTCGCTATCACATTTTCAATAATTTCACGTCAATGGTAATGTCCCAGTTCTCCAAACTTTCAGCCAATCACATGCCACCATGCAGCCTCAGCTACAGGAGGATGGTACGCAGCTACAGCTACAACAAATGTTGTGTGGATACTTGTATCCGTTTTGTATCTGTTCAACAATGTGCAACAAGGCTTAATTCAACCAACTAGCTGCATGTTCTGCAACTAAACAGATACTGCAGTCTTCATGTTAAAGAACAAGAACAGCTCCTGGCATCCTGACTTTGTGATGTTCACCAATACATGATGGAAAAATTATATATACAGATAGATATTTATTCCGTAATCTTATAGCTTCAATTGCGTAAAATAGTTTTTCCTCCGTGAAACCAAACACAGATATAGCTCATTTAAAATGTAAATGTACTGACAGTAATGGAGGCTTAGCAGCTGTTTGCCAGCATTCAATGAGAGTAGTTATTTTAGCCAAGTGAGAGTTATTATACTGTGACCAGACGCCCCGGCTTTAGTCCCAGGTCCCAACAAACATCCAACAAAATGTCCTAGTTTCTAAAATTCAACACCAAACCACAACTCGAATTGTACCATGATAATATACATGTTTCCAGCATTAAGATGTTTAATGTACTGTACCACATATAAACCCACTCCCCAGTATGAGTCTGACACAAACAGATCAATCAATAGGTTGTTGTCATGACAAACCTATGCGTCATTGTCTGTGGTGCTGGAGGATGTTTTGAGAGGACGTTGAAGAGACGTGCATAATCCTCTGAAGGGCAGCCGGCAACGGAAATCCGGTGTTCAAGGTGTCCATGCCGACCAAAGGTGCACTTAGGTGTGCTGTTGGCTCGGAAACAATCGTCCTCACATGTATACATGCATTAATGTGCAAGACACTTAAAAGTCTGGAAAGAGGTGAATCACTTGGCCCTCAGGAGCTAGCTAGTATAGCTCCCCTCCAGTAGAAAGTCAAACACAAGCTGCTTCTTGTGCTTGCGGGCGTTTGTTTCCATCAAACACATCGTCAAAATGCCATCAGAAGTAAACAAAATAAAATATAAAAGTCATAAAGAGAATAATAAGCAACCAAACCATCCAGAAAATACAGCTTACATAATTCAGCTCCAGGATATCGGCAAGCGAATGAAAGTGCATCAGGCTGCTATACTGTGAATGCCTTTCATATCAGTCTGTGTAATTAAACATAAATAAACCCTCATTGGCTGCGTGACTTATGTTTAGAAATGAAGAAACCAACCGGGTTTAGCAAAATTAACGCCTTGACCTCACAGCATCACGCCAATAATTAGGTCCAAGATTTAAATATAAGACACGTCCATTTAGACCGCATTATATATCTAAATGAAAATATCCTTTACTAAAACGTAAATTATCTTTTTAATAACTGTGATAACTTAAAAACATGTTTAATAAACTTTAACATGCATAACTGATTCTGATGTCAGCGCAGCAGTTGCACAGCAGTGCGCTCGGTAAACTAGGCAACATCGTGTGTGAATAAATTAGCGTTCCAATGTCAATATTGTGAGCTGAGCTCTAGTTCATAAAACAGATAAAAGAGCATGTTAAGACAAAAAGAAAAGGTGATTGGCTGAAAACTGAGAGGTGATGAGCTCTCAGTCAAAGAATAGTGACATTTTGAAATAACTGTTATAACATAACATATAAATGCTCTTTGAAATAAGAATCTTTGATGAAAAATTAAATGATACATCTTTGCTTTTATAGAAGCGAGGCTTATAACCATTATTTATTTAATATTTCACGATTTATTGTTTTTTTCCAAGCTTTTACTTGATGTATTTATATATATATATATATATATATACGTGTTTATTTCTTAGTATATTTTTCGTTTAAACATCTACTTTTTAGCACAGGTACAGAAAGCAAAGCCCCACTCAAACACTGGGTTATATACTCTGTAAACAGTAAACCTGCAGGTTCAGGATCTGCAGGCACTTTTTTGAAGGACTCCTCTATTGGATTTTTATTTTTATTTTTTTCTTCATACATTCGAAAGTGAAGATTCTTGCCCCAGTGATAGAATTCTGGATTTGTGAAATCCCTTTATAGCACACATATTGCTGCTGTAGCATTGCTGTATTATTACAGCTTACTCCTGTAAGCCGCATTTTCCACAGAGGTTAACAACACGCTTTGAGCCAGGATGAATAGCTCCAAATTCTGTCCTCAGTTCATGCCCATACTTGGCTCACCAGATACCAGAACCAAACATTTAATCCTATAGACTCGCCCATTTTTTTATATAACATATAAAACATATAAAACTTTGGTTTTATTCTGTGTATGAAAAGTGTTTTGAATTCTCTCCACTGTGATTTTGTGACTCACTTTCTTACTTTTGTTATAAAGATGAAGTGTAACAAAATAAATGTTTTTTTTCTTCTGTAAATATTTCAGGGGTTAAAATATTGCTCATTCATTAGTCATAAGTCGTTGGAGCACCAAACATGGAAGATCTGCTTCGTTTCAAAAAAGGATGCCAGAATCAAAAGGAATGGTTAAGGTGGCAGTTGCTGCATCATCTCCGCAGCCTCAAACGCCATGTGAGGGTAATTAGTTGTAATTAAGGATTTTTTGTTGTTGTTGTTGAAGGCGTAAACAAAGAAAATTTATGAATTCAGGAAACCGCTCCTCAGCGCCAGGTCTTTTAGCCAGGCAAACATTCTGCTCTTCGCAGGCTGCATGCCCGAGCTCTGCTGGATGCAGCCGGGGAGATTTATTGAACCGGCCGAGGCTTCAATCAGTATTGCTGCTGCCTCCAGTTAATTTATGGCTGAAGCAGGGATTATCGAGCGCTCATGCAAACTGGAGACGCAACAAATTAACACTTCCAAGATCTAAATGATTTTTTGGGGTTTTCCCTCAGATAGCAGAGTAAACACTGAAGTAATATATTAAGCTGGGAGCAGATTTAATAAACACATGTTATTTAACCTCATGATGAACGGCAGCATAATGCATCCAAAGCATTTGAAGCTGCGGTCTGACGGCTTGACTACATCTTAGCAGCACAGAATTGAGAATCAGATAAAAGTGAATTTGTTGGATGAGGTTGATTTTTTGGGGGGGGTAAAAATGTGTCCTGACTTGTGACCACATTTTGGGAAAATGAGGCCGGACCAGACCAGACAGCATCATGAAACCCACAGTTTTACTGGATCGTTATTTCTGTCCCAATGTTTGGTTTTCCACTCCTGCATAAATTATGCTTTCAGAAAATAAAAGTTCTCTAGACTGGCCTCATGAAATCAAAGCCACATGTATCCCCATTGTGAGAGTTTTATAGGAAATGCATATTTCCGACAATGTTAATTTTAATATCTAAAAGTGTCTGAAAGAAAATGATGTGATTTTTAAATTTAGTGTAGAGGGGTGAATATCAGTCCACAATAGAGATATTAAGTGGCTCCATTCTGTTTTCCTCCAAACTATATCCTTAATATTACTTCACATTAAAAAAGCAGTCTCTCCTGGGTGCTGTAATGACCCTACAGGCTCAGGTTACTGCAGTTTTAATTATTTCTTAGTAAATGGAAGGGATCATGTTTTTTTCCATGGCAGACGGCCTCTTGAGCCTGTGTTGTCATGGTAAAAAAGCCCGGCAGAGGTGAGGATCGGAGCGGTGGCCAATTTGAAAAGCTTTGTTGGTGCAGTTGAACAGAACACGCAGCCAAAGTCTCTAAGATCATCCAAAACTGTCGCAGAATTCCAGGTAAATTAATTAAAGCTGCAGGTTGTTTTCACTCTTCTCAAAGATGTAATCTCAGCGGCTCTTGTTACAGAATTCAGAGTTTAGAAATGAAATGTTTGTTGCTGAAATTGACCCAAAAGTCAGTTCACTTCTGCCCTTGAAAATGTTGTTTTTCTGCACAGCCTTGTACCTTACATTCTTTTAACAAAATCAAGAATATCATGACGCAGTTATCAATCATTAGAACTGGTGATTCAGCCTGGAGAGATCTGTATCGATCCGAGCTGCAGAAGTGAGAATGTGAGTTAGGTAACACCGTCCATGGGAGAAACGAATGGGACTTTAACTTGTGGAACCAGTGGTACCTGAAATAGCTCCAACCTGCTTCACTGCTCTATACGTGTGAGCCAGAGAGAGTCAAGAGAAAAATATTACTTTCTGTTCCAGGTTGGGAAAACAGTTAAATTCTGTCTATAAGAACCTTGAGCTTATCTGTAAATGAACCATGGTGGTATCGATTTATATTTTGCTGGAGCTTGACTCAAAGATTTGAAATGCGTTGAAACTAAACTAGCAATAGCCATTTCCTTTGGTCATCTACAAGGTCTACAGGACTAATAAAACCAAATTTTTTCTGCATTTCAATGAATAAATAAACTATTTTGTCATGTATTAGTTCTTGCAGCAAGCGTTAAAAGACCTGCACCGGTTCAGGTGTCTGAGGTTACCCGGGTAAAAGAAATACAAAAACATGTGCATGGGTAAAAATGATGGGAGCAGGTGAGACTAAAGTGTATTTTTCGGAATGGATTAAGAAATAACAATTTTGCAGTATTTTTAACATCGAAATATGCTCATATGAAAACTTGTCAGTTGCAAGAATGTTTGTCCACTTTACTGCCACTCAGATAACTGTCACTAGTAGCTTGAACACAAAGAGAAAAATACCCTGTGTTGAATATGTTCTCAGTGGCTTTGCTTATTGTAAAAGGTGCAACAATTTATTGGCTTTTATTAGCCGCAAGCGAGGCACGTTGTCGCCCAGGAAACACAAAGACATCTGCAGGAGCACAGGTGCCACAACAATTAACAAATACTTTTTTATGAACACAATTAAACCACCAAAACAAGAGGATGAGCAGGCTGTAACCCATATGATGTTAGCGACTTTGTATTTAGCTTGAGTGTTTAATCGCAGGTGACGGGCCGGGGCGACGGTCAACAGGTCAGCAGGTCTGATGCTTTGTGAGTTCGGGCTGCAAAAATGGACCCCAGCCTGTGAGCCTCTGCAAAGTGTTTTTGCCTACACTGTAAAAAATGCAGTGAACAGATTTTTCAGTTTAGTTGCTCTGCAGCAACATGCCCAGAGCTTTGCTTCACAAAGTTTGTATCAAGTCCTGTTTCTTCTCTGCTGGTTTGTTAATTACCTCAAACAAATATTGTAGTTAATAGTTTGGCATCAAAAGTGAAGTCAAAAGTTGATTTTACTGACACGTTGACAGTGTCTTAGGGGTGTGCTGGTTTTGATTATGTATAAATAAGTGATACTCACGCATGACAGCTTTGGATGATTTCTTTTCAGCATTTCAATAATTGGAAATAAACTCTTTTTGGCTCCTCTCTCTTATTTAATCCAGGTAACTGCTCCAGCAGCCAACTCCAAAATTTGATTTTTCTTCTTTATTTTGAATTTAGTACAGTGTTGGCACATGCAGGATAATTACTGTATTACTGTAATAACTTTGCCCCGTGTACAATGGACGATTCCATTTAAAAAAAAATCTTCTCTCTTCTTAACAGACAGCTGTCAGACTGATCTGAATGGAGTGCATCTGCATGGCAGTGGCCAATGAGGCGACGGACTACTGTACGGTACCCGCCCAGCGTTTAGCTCCTGTGTTTAAGGGATCAAAGTCTATGTGTGTGGTGAGTGGTTGTAACTACAAAACGCATTGAGGGCAACACTCATCTTTATCTAATTGTGAGGTGATTCAGAGGGGAGCAATGCTGCTCAGCAGGGAGTTTAGCATCAGGAAAGATAGAGAGAGATAGTGATTTGGGAGGGTGTGTGTGTGGGGGGTGACAGAGAGCCAAACTGGCTCCCTGCTGTGTTCTGTTGCCAGCACATTTCATCGTATTGTCTCTCCCTCTATCCCTCCCTCCCTCTCTCTCCCTCTCTCTCCCTCTCTCTCTTTTCAGTGAGCTTTGCCAGTCACAGCCCATTGCACAGATGAAGCTCTGGGCCACTCGTTTGGAGAAGATATAAGGTTATTGCACGGGCACACATCTGCCAAGTCTGTGATACTTGTTTTGCCAAAATTGCCACTGTATTATTTTCCTGGTTTTATGTTGTTTGAGCAAACAAGGGCAACGACTTCCACTTTGGAAGGTTCCAGTGCATTAACATTTCGATGTCTCGCAGGCCATCAGCGCAGCACCAAGATGCGGGGGGGTACACTGTTTGAAATCCAGGTTTAGTGACACTTTAGTTCTTTGTTCTCTGTATTAGGGTCATCTATTACAATTTGTACACACCTGAGCGCTTGTCAACATTTTTCTTTCATCCGGCGACACATAAAGCGCGCTCCAGACTCAATGCAAACTGTGTCGTGCCAATAAAGTTTACAGAAGCGGAAAATAGCGCTGAGAAAACAGCGGTCAGTTGGGAAACTTCAATCCGGGCGCCCGTGCATGAACGAGTGCTACTGTTGGCAGGTACTGTATATGTAAATGGCTCAGTATGTTAAATTCAAACGACGAGTCGGCTCTGTGGGCTCTCGCGAGCTGGCGATGAATACAATTAGTTTCGCTTCGCTAATGCATAAGTAATGACTTCCCTCGGAAACAGAGTGAGCAAGCTCCGTCCTCTGCTGTGGCACGGCTATGGAGCTCCCTCACGGCTCTCTGAGGGACAATACCGGTCATCAGGATAAGTGTGAGGAATGCTTTATACGCTGTTAGACAAAACATTTTCTTTCCATACACTCTCAAGTCATGTCCGGAAGTTGGTTAATACTGTTGTAGAGTGGTACTTAAGCTCAAGTGAAATGTGTGTTGTGTATTTTATGGACATAAAATGTGTCTCTTTTACATAAAAGGTCGGTTTTCTTGTAATGGTCCTCCGATCAATCAGCTACTGATCATCATTCATTCTTAAGCACTTGATCGACAATCTCTGTGAAGCTTAATCAGAAGAGAAAATCAGATAAAAAAATCCTGATACAATTATTTTAAGCGCAGCTAAAAACTGGCAGTTTCCAATTCATGATACATCACATCTCTTCCTGTACTTGTATACGACATCATCGACCTGGGAGCATTTTAAGATTAATCCTTCATGTCATATAAGACTGACTAATTATCTTGAATGCTCTGAACTAGAGAATTGCAGTTTTTTTTTCCATCAGAAGGAAAGTGTTTTGCCTTTTAAATGAGGCCTCTGATGTGACTATTTGTTTCAGAGGCATTTTAATTCCACCTTGAACTGCTCTCTTTTTGAAGACTCTGTAAATACAGCGCTGAATGTTTACTGTGAATATTTAACAGCTTTTCTGTGTTGAAACCTTGTGTTGTTGTGGTACATTCACTGCCAGCTCTGATCTAAAATGCACTGTGCAATGGATTGTCTCCATTCGCCTATGGATAGATGTATTACAGCAGAACACAAAGTAATGGGTAAAAGGAGAAGCAATTTAAAAAATAAAAAAAAATTATTAACCTTTGTGATTTCAATACAGTGGTGTTTTATTTACCACTTTGTCTTTATAACATGTTACTATTTAATTATCCAATGTGCAGCATGCAGCAAACATATTGTGACAGCCGGTTTGTGCAAAAAACTCTGTATATGAAAAGGAACAATTAAACCATACCGAGTGTGGTATTGCTAAATGTAGAATAATACTAAGAACCGTTTATTAAATAAGTAAGGCTCAATGATAGATGGCCTCAAAAAGACCTTGTGAAAATCCTGTTCGGAACTTCTTCTTTAGTTGTTAACCAGAGTTCTGCTCACCATGTAAAAACAGTTGTATAACATCCTCTGTAGCTCTGCTGGTCCTTCAGCAGCACTGAGAAAACCCCCTGATGATGTAATCAAGGTTATCCTAGCCGAAATCCTCTGAGGCGCCATCTATTCAGTGGCTAATTACAGTATAATTGAAGTGACTGAAGTTTCTGCTCTCTCATTAAAGCGCAAGGAAGAAAGTCCTTCTAGTAATTTAATTTTTTAGCATTCACACAGTATCCACACAGAAAGAGTACTGCGATCGTGTCGTAGCGTTGGTTTGATACATTTTAGTCCGGCATAATCTCTTTGGGCCAGAGAGCAGGGATTTCTACGGAGGAAAAAGCAATTAAAGCTGTTTCTCCCCAAAAGTGAAGCCAAAGTGTCTCAATTACCACCTGGTGGCTGGCCACAGTATGGGTCAACCCCCATCCCCCTTCTCCATGATAGTGAGAGGGACTTGAACCTAACTACAATTCAAGTACACGTCAAATAATGTCAAAGCTACTTCAATTTTTCAGGCAATTTGGGTTTTAGTTTAGTTTTTTGCTTCTATAAAGACGGGGTGACTCTTCATGACTGACAGACTGACTCACGATTGGCTGAGCGCTTGTGTCAACAGGATCTTCTGCAGACCATGTACGGCTCCGCCCCCCCGACTGCTACTGCGCAGACTTTTGCTAAAATTGCATAAGATGGCATCGCCTGTATCTGGGATTCATTGGCTTTATTTCTACCATTTCTGTGGAAGGAAATAGAGACATGTCAAATTTTAGAGACATGTCAACTTGTCCCAGTCTGCCTGGCAAGTTCCCGTGCTCTCGGCCAATCAGGTGGGGGCATGCAAGAGACCAGTGCATGCTGCTGGTTGGTGGAGTAAGGAAGTTGGGATGAAGTGTGTGGGTCTTAGCTAGTTCTGCATTGCAACTATTACGGTTTGTTGTTTGTCAGGCCTGAGTGAGTTGTTTTTTAACCACCTCAATAAGAACATTGATAAAAGTGCTCTCCTGCTTTATCTCTCCACGTTACACTCACATGACTTCCTTAGACAACAGCCTCCGATGCTTTACTAATAAAGACTGTGATCATATCTGTAATCTGTCCAATGGAGATGAACATGTGAGCCCAAGTGATATTTTTGGCCACATTTTTTAATCATAGTCATGTGAGTCCTTCAGCTGACGAAGCTGCAGTAAAGTGCCAGAGAGTTTTCCTCTCCAGCAGCAGAGTAAGACCAGATTTACCATTATGCAGAGAGAGGGTAAGCGAAGACATCAGGAACGCCATGTAATATGAATTCTCCATTTCCAGAGCTTTTCAGAATAAATTACTTCATGGCTACTCGGATTTACAAGTGCAGAGACGGGGGAAATGACAAGTGGGGGAATCTAAACGTCAGCGTAATGACCGCTTGATTGAATTATTACATGTGCAAAAGTATTAACCAGCAAACCAGTGAGTCTGACAGGGACATCGGATGATAAGCTGATCCAGTTTGACTGACAGCTGGCACAGAGGACCGAGTTGTGAAGTGGCTTTGTGGAAGCTGACAGTTCTCATAGTTTCCTGTAGTTTCCTAGCAACATAATCAAATTCTGTATCAGATATTGCTGTATAGAATAACAGAAAAGTAGATCCATTACCCATTAATATACCATATCTGTGTTACAGCTTCATTTATATGAAAAGGGGTTGAAACTAAATGAGATTTTCAGCCGACATATGTAGAAGTAGTATAAACAGGAGGCTGCACTAAGGGAGGATTCATGCAGGAAAAAGGATAAAAGGCAAACTCAGGAAAACTGGAGGCTTCTTGCCGCCGACGTTGTTACATTAGGGATTCTGATGTTCGACAATCATCTGGTACTCACACCAGCGCAACAACACACAGTTGCTCAACAACACCGGTGTTATTCAAAAGGAGCTGTCACTCTCCCATTACACTTTCAACTCTCAAATCCACGCCATCTTTCTGGGTTTGATTTTTCGGCAGCGCAGCTCACGCACGCTGCTCACAGCCAACTTTCATATCTCAGCTTTTATAGCCTTTCATCAGCACATGCACCAAATGAGTCTGCACTTTTAAGGACACCACGAGGCAACAGGGGAGAAAGTAAAGTATATTTCTCTGTTATAGATTACCGACTTTAAAAACTATCTGCAGGCTGCTGGTACATACTGTAGCTGCTGTATCAAGGACAATGCAATATCTCAGTGATCTTGAGGATCCATAAAAATCTAATCTCGAGAACTATAGATGAAATGGAACTGAAAAGCCGTAGCAATATTTGATGACGGGATAAACTACTGCTTCTCCTCTCAGTAAAACTTCACCACAAAACTTTACCTCCTGGGAAAGTAGCAAACGTATCTAACTCAACTTTTGAAGAGAATCTTTTGCTTATGGCAACGTCCTAACATTAATTATCTGATAACAGCATACACCATTGTCTTGTCTACTGACCAGAAGAGAATATATTTATTGTGAGTCTGTGTCAGGCCCTGTGCACCATCAGAGCTGCAGGACACACTCTCTCAAAGTGCCGACAAGCACTTGAAATTAATTAATTGAAGCTTTGTTATTCTTCAATGATGTTTACTTGTAAACTTCATAAAGGTGTTGACATCTAATTAATTCTGGACATGTTTTCCTTGAACACTGTTGTAAATGTGTGGAGGATAGTTGAGGCAAAAGGAAAACATTGGACAAATTTGAAAGTGTACCATTTAGAGAAAGAAATCCAAACTTTCTATAAAGTATAAAGCTGATGAAAAAAATGTAAATGTCAAGAATAAACTGGAAATTTCAACATTAAAGTCTAACCTTTAAGAGTATTTCAAACTACTATCTTATTTGACTTCCTCCATAAAATGCCAGATGTATATGTTTAGTTATTCTTCAGAATCATTTTTAGTCGCAAGTAAATTTCTTTTGGTGCCTAAACACAGTGTAGTTATCAGGATTAGGATTTAGCAAAGAGGGTTCAGGTAGAGCAACTGCACAATATTGGAGGAGGTGGCTGCATTCATGTAAACTGAAGTAGGGGACCGACAAATTCAAGGATATTGATGTTTACACCTAAACAGTCTGAGGATTTGAAGCTCTGCAGCTCACATAGCTGTCTGTCACTCCTACACCTGGATATATGAACCAGAGGAGTTGACTTCATTAAACACATTTACCCTTTATTCTCGGTAGGCAGAATGCAATTATCCTCTTTATTTTTTTTCTTATCCCTGGCTTATTAATAGGAATAATAATAATTCATAATTTCCACCTAGGCTGGTTGAGCACTTCTCGACTTTTTTAACACGGCACCTGCCACCCTTAGCTAGCCCATTAAAAAACTCCAATGACTCCTAGAGGGAGATTATAGATCCAGTTTCGAGACATTCTGCAGGACACTATGGAAAGAACTCAGTAACTGGTTTGTCAGGGCAAAGACGTGCTACTGCAAAGACGTGCTCCTAGAGGAATCGACCTAGTTCCCAAACTGTTCTGCCTTTTTCTTTGCCTCTTTATGGAGAAGACCGCACCAAGTCTTGCACCTCAAACGCAAGAATGGAGGGAAAGGAGTCGCGTCGATCAATCCGTCAAGCATAAACACAGCTTTAGTCGGTTGATCACAGCCCGATGCTATCGTGCAGTGACACACTAAAGGCTAAGGATTCTTATGTTAGCTTGATTGTTCAGCGATGGGACTTGTACACAAATCGCAAACAAACTCACTGACACTCTCTGTCAGTCAGCTGCTGCTGAACACACAGACAATGGAGAGGATCCTGTCCAAACCTCTGTGGTGAGGCTCCGAGGATAAATATTTCACAGTGTGTGATGTTCATGCATCTCAATCAGTGATCAAAAAATACAAATCCCCACGAGCAGGAGAAAATATGCAGAGTAAACAAACACAGTCGCAGATACAGAACAGATGTAGCGATGTTGATATTTAATTTGCATTCCTGTTTGGATCTGTAGATCAGCCGGGGAGCGAGGCTTTGGCTCTGACAAAGGTTGACAATAAAGTTACACAAACAACGAGCTACCAGGTTGTTAGGAACACTACGGCCATTTCTGGTGTTTCGATGAACCATATCAACATGTTTCTAATATTCCTCCCGATATATAAATAGACAGAAAAAAGCAATAAATGCACTTATTTTCCAACATTTATATTTCCCTCTGTTTGCTCCATACAGCGCTACAGGAAACTGTAAACTAATAAACCTCAGGATTTTTCTTTGGTCACGGCCGAGACCGAAACAAGACTGGATCTGATCACAAAATTGAATTGGACTCAAGAACGGTGGTCTTGCCTCGAGTCGAGCAACAAAACACTCATAAAATTCCAGCGAAAAACACTGAACCATGAACGCAGCATTCCTCCCGCACGACAAGATGTTCTGCCAATAGCGCGAACTGGGCGTGGATGTTCGGGAGGGCACGCACGGAGAAACGTGCACGGCTGTAAACTATTCCAGTCTTCACATGAGCTGGCCTCAAATCACCTCCCATACAGTTGACCGTTGGATATTTGCTCTGTGACACCTGTGATAAGAAGCAGAGCGCGTGAGGATGAGAAAAGGCCACCCAGCTGTTCTCAAATGTCACGGTGGTCCTGCCGAGGCTTTAGCCCCCGCGACCTGCCGAGACACACAATCAGACGCATTACAGTCCCTCATCCCTGCTCATCGTGTTCTCCGGGATCTAATTAGACACAAAATCCTTAAACCGCACATGCATAGACCCGAGTGCCACCCTCCCCTCCTCCTCCTACTCATCACCGACTAATTTATTAATGATAAATGTACTTGATCCAAACTCTGACAGGATGATTTATGCCACTACGACTAGGAGTATGCTTAATGCATCAAAGATTTTTAGAGGGTGTTTTTATTTTTTTACCCCTCTTGTCACTTCATCCCATGTATCTGCAAACATAATATAAAATGTATATATAAATATGCGGTTTCCCATCTTTATCATTATTTTTCATCTCGTGCTGACGTAGGTTTTTCCATTTGATATAGGAAGCATATTAATTTTATTCTTGTGATCATTTTTATTAAGATAAAGGATTTAAGATCTTTCAGTGTTTCCTACAGACGTGACATATTTACCCAAGCGGAAATAATCATGAAATGCTTTTTGATTAACAGAATTTACGTTACCTTTTAATACTTTCCAACACTTGAATATTTAATATCTTGGCTAATATAGCGCTGATTAATATTCACATCCCAGAGCATCTGTTCATTCCCACCATGTGTGTCTATGTGTTTGTGTGTGTGTGTGTGTGTGTGTGTGTGTGTGTCGAAGTCAGTTGTGTGGCCCGTTTGGCTGGAAGCCATGGCTGGTTGTCCTTGAATGAGCATTTTGTAATGTCAATTATTTCTAACTTTAGAAGAAGCGACCGTCTAACTTCGTTTTCTGCTAAAGTGCAGCGTCAACAACAGCCGATGTCGCACAACGTAAAGTGTAGAGTACCACATGCCTCAGGGGTTTATCCACAGTTACCCTTTATATTTAGGGGCACAGGCGAAAGTATAGAGTTTATTTATTCTCACAATGTCCGCACGTACAAATCACACCCATGTATATAATATGAGTGCACAGAGCAATATCTGCTTGGCCAAAAAAATCTGTTACTATTGTAAACTTGTGGATCATATATACTCACTCCATGTTGTTTCTTCACTTTTACATGTGTTAAGGGCATTATAGAAGTGGTTGGCTCAATGTAATTAGAGAAGATGTTTAGAAGATCGGAGATAAGATGGGGACTGGTGTGTTCCAAGCGACCAATCAAGGGAGGGGAGCCGCAGCAACTGGACCGCCTCCAAAGTCTCAAAATTCCAATTGGCGGGTGAAAGAATGGCGAGTGATGTTGAGCATGCGTGAGGATAAGTGAATCGCAGTTTTGTACAAGGAGCAGAAACGCTCCCCTACCAAGTATGGTTTTGTGCTCTTGGATACTGCTTCTGTGCACGTGCATCATATGCACAGGTGTGGATATTCTTGACTGCATCACCGCATTACATCACAACTTTTAACAATTTAACATCATCTATCTCTAAAAAAAGGATGCAATAAAAACAATAATGAAAGACTATAAACGCTCAAATAAATGTATGAAATATGGGATTGACTGTGGATCTAAGGACAGCACAGCATTCTACATTCAGGTTCAACTCGAATTTTTGAAAGTGATTAAAGTTATAAATAACAAATGACAGTAGCAGACTGATTTGTGTTCACAGCATGCTGCTACAACCTGACAAATTATATTAAAAAGAACTTCAATTATGCCAATGGAAATGTGTCTGAGTCACAGATTTAGTATTCATTAGAAAATAATCATGAATACATCATTTTGAGATATGAAACATTCATGAAATGTGTTTTTCTGACACATTGAAATAACAGGTGTTGTCACAACTTGTTGTGGTAAGTGACTTGTTCCAAATATCCAACATCGTGATTAAAATCTCCTGTTAATAAAGTTGACTCTCAGAGAAGAGGGAAGAAGAAGAGGAGTGTGACACCAGGAGGCTGATGGCTTCTTTTCAACTGCCTCTGTTCTCTCAAATAAAACACGAGGAGGCGTCAGCACAGCCGTTAGATGTGGTAGCCTTGGTCATTTCCATTCAAAACACCCAGTGTGCAGACCTGGTAAACCCCTGCTCTCAAATTACACAAGGAATCCTTCTCCTGCTCATTTCAAAGTGTGTGTCGATGTTTATGACTCGGATGAGAAGGTAAAGCAGAACCATGCTTGTGAGGAAAAGAATAAAAAGAAAGAAGAGGGAGGAAAAAACACAAATGAGAGTAAACAGCAGAAAGAGCAATGAGGTTAACTTGCAATCTCTCCTCTACAAGTTTAATGTCAGCAAATTAAAGCAACATTAAGTTGATGTGTGTGCGTGCAGTGCATCTCTCTCCAGTCTGGCTCCAGTCGTTGCTTCTGTCTGCCAGTTATTTTGTGCTTTACCAAATGTCAGGGTGAAACACACAGAGCCAAAGCTACATTATCCCTTTTCTACCATTTCTTATCTACGCTAATGTTTAGTGCCTAAACTTGTCTTAAGATTTTATAGAATATATGTTAATTTAATAAATATTAGTACAGAACAATGGAGCAAACCGCACAGGGCAGTCAGACGTGACTGTCACATGGTAACATGGTAGCACAATGTTGTTTTCTGGGCCGCAGGGAGAACAGGCTCTGGTTCAACGGTACAATGATGGTCAAGAGGAAACTGGTCAGCTCAGCAGTATAATAACAAAATAAAAAAATGAGCAAACATCACAATTCATGGGGTCTATGATATCGGGAAAACAATGTGTGTGCAAAGAGAGACAAAAATTTAAAAGTTAAAGAAAAAAGGTTTGCTGAACTGATTCCGAGCTCATGTCGGTGCTGCCATGTCACAGCATGCTTTTGGCAGTGGGAGGTTCTGGCAACCTGCAGAATGGGGATACATATTAAAATATTGGAAGGGCAGAGGTTAGATAGTTTCTGAAATGTCAAAACTCTCAAATACATGTTAAATGCTGCCAGTGTGATGTTTTGAGTGTGTGTCATGTGTCATTTACTTGTGTTTTAGTGTACAGAGTTGGCGTATGAAATTAAATTTGTCATGAAAGCCTATAACATAACTTCATGGAAACAGCATACGTGTAACTGCCAATGGCAGTCACGATGTGTTGATTGCCATCTCTGAATTTGCTTGTTTTACATCGTCAATACAAGACAAAGCAGAGAATTTTACAACGTAACAACAACGGCTCTGCGTGTGAGAGGATTTTGTTCTACCAGCAAATTGCAACAGTAAAACAGCAGCGGGGGGGGCAGCCTGTCAGTCATCTCTACAGCCGACATACAAGAAGAAGTCGGCACAAGAGGTGATTACCTGTTAATAATGCTCACTGGAGATTGTTAGGAGTGGCCTTTTCCGATGCTCCGAACAAATTAGCCGTAGCTCAGGAGTTTTCTTCAAAGAGTTTGAAATTATCTCTAAAAAACAAAGCAAAGATTTGAACACATGATGGATGTACGAGTCGCTGTTGGAGGCTGCAATGAATAACACGCAATTATAGGTTCCCTGTAAATCTTCAACCTTCGGAATAACAGTTTTCTCCCTCCACTGTCACCACCAGAGGAGGATGGAAATATACGGGGTCATATAGACCGTAGTGCACGCATGAAAGGAGAGGGTTTCATAACTGAATGCATTATTTGAGAATTTTTCTCAGTGAAGGCCAGACCCACTCTGAATATGAGTTGGAGCTTGAAACACTCAGAGAGCATAGTACTTCGTGGGGGAAGAAACATATGGCAGTATTTTGTTTTGAAATGGAAAAGGTCCACTCAATGAAATAAAATAATGTAAAAAAAAACAGCGGATGGAGAATATGTACCATTTTCAAAGGAATTACACTTTCATTGATGGTCACTTTGGCGGCGACTTTGCTTTCAAACATCTTTGAGGAAGAAAGGGGAGAGAGGGTCTTTAGATATCTTAGAATTCTATTAAATCTCTAAATTTAAATATTGTACATCCCTTGAATGTCACATAACACTAAGGTTTATCCCTGGTAATGCAATTTTTGAAAAATGCAAAACAGCTATAAGTATTCACAGAATGTTGTTGTGCTGTAGCTTGGTAATATTTTCACATCTTATTTTAGGTTTTCTTCAGACCTGGAATTAATATTATTTCTGGATTGTGTGAAGAACCAGTAACAAGGAATTACGATTTGTCTGGGGTATACATGACTTTAACGTTTTTTTCTTGTACCACACTGTTGTTAGTGTCTCTTCTTTCACACACTGATTCACACCTTCTGGTACATTGGAAGAAGTACAGGGAATATTATATATATCTTATCGCCTGAATATCCTGTCAATTTCACTGTATTCATTTATTTTCAAATACATTTTATTATTAGGGTTAAGACCTGAGATCAATAGACTTTAGCTCATATGACTTGTAACAATAGCCACATTGGTTCTTTAAAAACAATGAACATGAACTTAAATATAATCAAGTTTCATTGTGTACAAACCTGAGCTCGTTGAACATGTGCATTGGTTTCTTTTTCTGGGAGCATCAACTTTACATTAAGATGATGTCACAAACAAAAAAGCAGCATAGTTTGAAAACTGATAAGATATTTTACAAAGTTAAGTTGTCCTGTTAACAGTTTTCTGTTGGGAAAATTTCAAACAATGATTTTTGGTCAACGTGACATTTTTTGTTGCAATACCAGGATTACCCACCAGGACTTGTACGTTAAAAAGAAATATCCATCTCTCTTTACACGTCCATGTACTGGGGTAGTTTGTGATTTTGGCATAGTGGGCACACAGGGTATTGCAAATTGTAAGGTTTTCATTCGCACCACATATTTGTGTAAGAAGCAATTTTCCATCATTAGAAAAATGAGCAGCTATAACTCTCTGTCCATTATATACAATACTTTTTTCTTTTTTTTTAAATACTAGAAAATCCTGTTGTTAGGTTTTATTTAATCAACTATTTTACATACAAGCCAGGCTTCTGCTTAATCATGAGGCTCAAACTCAGAGCCTCTGATCTTTAAACAAATGCTGTGAATTCTACTTCTTGTTTACACTTCAACATTGGATTCAACATTAATATGGACATATTTAGCCATTTCTGTTTTCTGTTGAACAGTACTTATTGTGGCTCCTACGTGTGATTATGTACCATAATATTACTTGAAAAGGTAATGTTAACTTACAACAACTTTTCTGCCTAATGATTACTTTGTAAAATCAAATACACCATATAATAATAGAGGTTAAATTTCATTGGGGTTTACACTTCAACTATTTTGAAAAATACATACACCTGAAGAAATGCATTTTCTCTGAATCAAGCTGAGAAAAATTTACAAATAGGGAAAAAGCACAACAAACAAGAGCAGAACCAAAGGGATTATCACAATCCAACACTACAGTCCTGCAAAATGTAAATATAATTGTCAGTTATTCCTTCCAGTTTAATCCTTTGCCAATTTATAAATGCCACAAAACCCTTTTTTAATAATCCACTTTATAAACCTGTGTAATCCATTACCAAAGGCCGTTCATACCTAATGGATGACGGGGTATATCCGCCATAATATCCTTCCTCAATTATAACACAGAAATATATTTGTCACTGATAATGCGATGATGAAGCCAAAACAAGTATTTGTATCCAAATATGGTTTTAAATGTCCATGTCTCAATGACACCTCAACAAAAGCAGTTTAATTATTGACAAAGAATGAAGGGGTCTTGATTTTTTTTTCTTTGGCAGCAGCTCTAATGAGCATCCTCTAGCCACTATTTTATTTTTAAACTTGGCTTTTTGTCACCCCTGCACAAAAGCCCGTTATTTGCTGTGCAAAAACAACAACAACTTGCACTACGCAGTGAATAATGCGAGATTCAAAGTAGCGAGGTGCACTGTGTGTCCTAAGATCTTCATGATTAAAATAGATCATCTTGTCGAGTTTGAATCTGCGAAAATGACATCAAAGTGAAACAGCCTCTCTTTCAACATCCAAGTTCCACAATGTAATAGCTACAATAACTGCAGACAAGACAACGTTTCCTCCGTTCTCATGTCTGTCTTTTCACCTTCAGGCTGTCAGTGCAGCCACTTCTCTGACCTCCACATTGTTATTATTCCTGAATCCCATTTGGGCTGGGGAGCTCTATAGGAGGGGACGACTGGGAGAGAAGTAGACACCCGTCCCTCAGCAGCCAGCCTTGATGTGCCTTCAGCAAGATATAAACCCTGAATTACTCATCTGGAGCAGCGCAGAAAATTTAGATTTTCCTCGGCAGTTTGCATTTCAGTAAAAGTAGTGCAGGGCAGGTTCTAAACCTCCCTGTCTGGAATATTCTGTTCTCTTGTCCTGTGTTAATGCTCCAGAGCTACAGAATCATTCTTTGTCATTATCGAGTCCGTCTCAAACAGTTCTACTATATACTCTCACTTTTTATTGTTTATGCTCTGGACGTGGTGGGCAGAGTGAAGGTAAAAAAACGTTGTGTTCATCCTACATGGTTTAAGTACAATGGCGATATTTTGTCGAAGTGAATTTTCACTGATTCGCTGAACTGGTGCTATTTTCTCGGACACGTCACTATATCAGAGGTCTGTAAACACAATCTTCAGACACAAGCGTACAACATTTCAAAATAAAAGCCGTTTAATTCAGCTCGATACAAAGCATTGCTGTGCCAAATCAAACATTGTGCTTTTACATTGAAGATAAACTCAGTGGAAGTTCTTCTATGAATGCTGCTGCCTTGACAGAGTTCAGCGCCGATGAATGTCTGTGTCAGTCCGATATGATGAAATAAAAAAACTAATAATCGAAATGACTTGGCAGCGATTTCGACCTGCCTGCCACCAGTTGTCGGCCGATGATGGAGTTTATCAGCAAACACATTCAACTTTGTCCTCAGACTGAGGGCACACTGCCCCAACCCCACTGATTGATTCAGACCGCTGGTCGCCTGTTTATTCAAATTTGTATTAATATTGAATGCGGTGTGTCCAAATGGCACCAAATTCGACCCTGCACTTCCTCGCGCAATCAAGAATACACATCCTGGGTGTGAAGCCAATGAGATAAATCAGATACGCAGACATGCAGAAAACTACAGACTCCTACTCTGCAAACACACAGATACACACACACACACACACACAGATACACACACAGGCACACGCCGTTGTTGAATCTTTAATGGACTTTAAGGGTCATCGGTATCTGGCTGGATGAGATAGCATCAGCGCAGCAGCTATGACACCACTGGGACGACTGGGGCAGCACTGGAATCAGACTGTGCTAATCTGCCCGCAGGACTGACGCTATCGGTGGGCTCATCTCTGCTGAGAATGAGATCCCTCTCACGACCTTCACCAGATCCTTATCACGCTCGGGCAAAAATCGGAGTGTGTGTTTCAGCCTGTGGACTAGCGGCCGGTGACTGTGAAGTTGTTAGGGAGGCTGTCAAAAGCTTTTGAATGTGAACGCTATATTTGCCCTCTGCCCTCTAATTTGCTTTTTTCCCTAACACAACAGAAAAGGTTGCAGGCCTGAAGGCATCTTTTACGAAAACAAATCTTAAACTCATATTTTATTTCTTCTGGGGGTAGAAATTATATGAGCTTTCCATGGAGTTCTTCGATGTCTCTGGAAATAAGCACATTTATTTTTTTATGCAGTTATTTGAGGAGATACTATTCTTGTGCCTGTGCGGTAAATTTGAAGCTGGAGCCGGAAGATGTTTTCAGATGCTTATCTCAGAACAAAGAGTTAAAACAGGAAACACTGTAAACACATGTTACTGACGGTTTAGTCAGATCACCCTACAAATGATCATCGGCCTCATGCAAGAACATTTCATTGCCCTTGTAATAATCTTACCCTTTTCTGTGAGGCTGTTCAGACAAGTGTTCCAAATCAGACTCACCAACCTCTCCTTACAACACAACATTGTCCTGAATCACAGACTGATAAATGCCATCTGTTCACGAGGAGCTGCACGTCTGTGAGATTTGAACATTAGCATAAATTAAATACACCTTTCATTAACAAAAACTGTCAGACAAAAGGTGAAAAGGATAATTTCTCACAGTGGAGATTCACCTCCTTCTGTCAGAAATATGCAAATGGTAAGTCAGATGTTGTATTAGGAAAGACAAAACTATAATAGTACCAAAATCCTTCAATGACAGAGATGCAGGCTGCAGAATAGTGATGATGTATGGAGCCGCAGTATCAAGATTCTGCCAATACACACGCTCTACTGATCCTAAATCTGCTGCAGCTGTCAATCATGATGTTTCTCCCTGATTCGACTTAATGAGTAATTAGAACTAGAAAAAATTTGAAAACATCTTTCAGAATTTTTTTTTAAAGTATACCTTCAACTTTTGGTCCATGTCCCATTTGTTAACATGGGGAAAGAGTGTTTTTTTTACCTATACTGCCCTTCTACTGTCTGCATGGTGAGATAGGGCATTAACCTTGGTGTAACTCTCTCTAAATTACTATCCAGGGTTTAGGGTATTGGATTGCATGATTTTTATATTTCTGTATAATGCTTACTGAGGGGAAACTCCTACCATTAACCTCTAGGGGTTTAATCTCACCTGCACAAGTTGTAATCTTTTGTTAAAGTATTTCCTTTGTTTAGTTTCATTGTCCAAATCACATGATGTACTGCCACTTGTAGCTTCATATCAAACCCATATTCGTACATTAGAGTGGTATCGGATTTGATCTTGTAACTCGAGAAAACAAATGAGTGTGTTTTCCACATGTCTCAGTATCAGTGTCTGTCCCTGCGCAGCCCCCCCCAACACGTTGGAATTCCATGCATGCTCCTGACAATCAAACATTGTCTTCAGGTAGGACAAGCTCCTGCTGAATTCTTGAATGCCTTTTTTATGCTTCGAGCAGCAAAAACACAAACCTCCATTGTTCCGTGGTGGTGCCCGAAATCTTTGAGATGTTAATCGCAAAACCTCGTTGGGAGAAACTCTAACTGTCTGGCCACTACAAGGGGTGAGAGGGTTATTTCTTATGTGTGAAACCAATCCTTTGAAGAAACTGTGAGATTAAAATGTAATTTAAGAATATATGACAGTTATTGGAGTTGAAATATATAAATTTTTTTATTTGATATTTTGTGAGATGTGCTACCATAATAAACATTATTAGTGCTTATATCAGAAAATCACATATTGCTATAAGGCAATGTACATTTCCATTAAGGGACGCGTGACACTGGATTGTTGATTTATTAAATTTAGCTGTTTATGAATGCCAATAGTGTCTTCATTCATCGAGCAGCTCTGAGACTTCATTTTTTTTATCAAAATCTTTCTGGATTTGAAGAGGTAATTACACCAAAATACCAATTTTTTTTTATTAAATCATAATAATAATGATACGCCACATTGCTTAAGAGCAGCATGAGGCCGAAAATGAGAAACGCAACAATTGACAGAAAACTAATTTAAACCGTTACACACACGCCGGCTAAAAAAAACAAACGATTGCACTCCCAATGACATTATTCATCGGCCAACACATGATACGACAGCTGTTTCTTTTTTCATATTGTCTGCGAAAACACCAAAACGGATTTTCATTTCTTGCGTCTATCATGAGAAACAGATACAGCACAATTGTTCCATGTCACAGGAGTCACTCACACAGAGCCAGTGGTGATACTGTAATGATTGGATGTAGCACCGGGATGAACAACACTGTAGTCAATGCAAATTTGAATGAGGACCAATCATGAGTGGGAAGAGGTGGCTGCGGTTTCTGTGCATTAAGTTACAATTTTTTGCATAAAATAATCAATGTGTTTGTCCAGATGAAAAAGAGAGAGATAGATAGATAGACAGAGGTTAATATAGACAAATACAGAGATAGACAGACACACTGAGAGATAGAGAGAACAAGGGAGCGAGGGATAGAGAGCAGCTGCAGCCGGGGAGGAAGGAAATTGAAAAGTGTTAATCAGCAGCTCAACTGTTTAATTGTAGAAGCGAATGGAAAATCCAATTTGCGTTTTTGCTATTGTCTTGCAAAACCACACTCGTCTCTGTTTTATGCACCTGCAGTGGTTGATTAAATCGTGCTTAGAACCTGAAACAAGCCCAAACAACATAAAAAATAACCAGTTCTTGTCGGGAAGACACAATTTATGGCCCTAACACAAAGTTTAATTGTGCTCGCTGCGTTGGTACAGTTTAATTTTACGAACAATTTACCGTAATTCTAGTTTGCCTGAGCCAGACCTTGCAATGTTTAAAGAAGGCATTCCTAATCGTAACTCCTCCATAATGTGAATAAAGAGGCAGAGGAAGAGCAAAACTGATGGCTCAATATGATTCATTTGCAGCAGGATTTTTTTTGCCTGGAAATCTTGTTCGGAAACCTTTTTCGGTATCAATGGAATTGTAAATCTTTTTCTGAGAGGGGGAAAGAGACAATGGGGTTCTGTCAGTGTAGTGGGATGATCTGTCCTGCACGTTGGACACAAAGAGCTGATACCACATGACTCAGCTGTGTAGCCTTTCATAGCACTGAGCGGCTGCAGAATCCATTATCTACCCTTAACCATATTCTCTGTGATTTTTTTGTTATATATTGTTGTTTCCCCCCCCCCTCATCTCAAAATGTAAATAAAACTCATTCTGCATATTCAATCTGTTGCAGACCAATGAAAAGAAATGTTTTCCCTTTCTCCAATTACGTAAATATAAAACCAAAATATCCCATGTAAGCTTGGGACTTTTAAGCACTGGGGATGTCATTTGGAGCCTGACTCTGCAGACTAGCGTTAGTGGAGCCACTGTATTGAGGTTGCCCCAATATATATGCTCGACCAATCATGAGTGAGTCTCAGATGTCAATAATGACGTCTCACCCCAAATTAACAAAATCAGACAACTAATTAAAACAAAAATAACGCACTTCAACAAACGTCAGTGTGATATGTACACCTTCAAATGATATAAGACATCTTTGAGAAAGATTTATTTGATGATGCAACCTTTATGGTTTGTTCCATGTCCCATCCACTAACAAGGACAAGGTAGGATTCATGCTGACAGCCAACAGGGGGCGCTCACTATGCTTTAGCGTCATCTTTCTATACAGTCTCTCAGGCAGATGCAAATGAGCCTCTGAGCACTGTGGTGAATTTTTACCAAATTTGGCTAAAAACTAAAGGCAAAAATTGCAAAGACAAAACTAAAGCCGTCTTACATGTTTAGCACTGACTGAGAAGGATTCAAAGTTGAGGTCTTGGCAGTAACTTGTTTTTTTGGCTTTGCAGAAATTGAACTCGACACAGGTGTTCTTCTTGGGGATATTGTCGAGAGTGGAAGGACTGCTGCTGCTTGAGTCGTATATTTTGGCTGTGCAGTAGGACTGATTTTAATGGACAGTATTTCATATTGTCCTCAGGTCCCCTGCCAAGGAGGGATGTGAAGCATATGCCGATGTGTGTCCTTATACAAGGACAGCTACCTTGAAGCTACTTGATGTGCACTCTATATGCCTAGAGTAACTTGTTGCATTGTGTTGCAAAGACTCTGTCCAACACGTGAGCACCATATACCACGTGAAAAACATGCCAAATGTAGGATCTCAAGAGACTTGTGCAGATTATTATGGACATGCTCTGAGTTTCACTTACACAACCTGGTACCCAATTCTGAATCAGCATGGAAGATGCAGTCGCAAAAAACTAAACGTGACGATTAAGGATCAGGCACACAGAAATATAATGCACGTTTATAGTCATGCTAGCAGAAAGAAACACCAATATGTCTGTTTTTGTCTCAACAGCTATTAGATAAATCATTCCATCATATTTCTTAGGGAGATTCGTAATACCTGTTAATGTATTTTTGTGTTTCTTCAGTCATACACTGAAGGATCACTTAGATTTGAATCTGCAGCACCATCATCAGGTCAAAATTGCAAGGGCAAGAACAGCATTAAAACATGTCAGTGGACATGTTAACTTTCAAGCTAATGAATTAGTATCAGGTTGAAAGTTGTATTAATGAGCCACACTATTATCTGGAAATACAAGGAAGGTTCAAATTATCCTAAAACATATTCAATTATTTAAGGGAAATTTGCACTTCAAACACCTCTGAAAT
Organism: Pseudopleuronectes americanus; assembly: GCA_038501795.1. Taxonomy (NCBI): domain Eukaryota; kingdom Metazoa; phylum Chordata; class Actinopteri; order Pleuronectiformes; family Pleuronectidae; genus Pseudopleuronectes; species Pseudopleuronectes americanus. Next base: position 5,282,140 of record CM076734.1, on the reverse strand, counting down.
CCAACTATAACCAAATATTAAAACAACAGGTTTGTATGCAAGTGGTGGTACTTGCATACATTGTTCATGTGTTCAGATCAGTCCTCCACATGGACCAGTACCCATCATCTTCACCAGTGTCTTCCCCTTCCAAAAGCTGAGCTGTGATTGATGCAGTCTTTCCACTTCCCTCTGTGTCAGTGAAGAAAGTAAAGCCAGGCTCAGTGATATTTATGTTACCTGCCTCTGCTGAGATAATCTTGTCGTGAAAATAAAAATATATAGGAGTGCCTCACTTTGTCGGGAATCTCAACCCCTGAAAGAAAGCTTTTATCAGTCTGACATTAGATTGATGGACTTTCAGTCATGCACTGAACTCCTGATGATCTCCAGAAATTTGTCGTAAGGGCTTACAAGTGGAAGACACAGACGAATATAAACCAAAACATCTCATCTCCGTACCGGAATTTAAACGTCAGGAGGTTCATATCTGAAAACGGCCAATAGAAGCTCAAGTGAGACAATTACCTTGACATGATGATCGTCAGCCACTGTTAAATTGTGGTCATCTGAGCATGCACAACTCTAAGCCTTGTTTCCATTAGTTGTCTTAGAGGTATAGAGAGATGCTGTTGCTTTAAATTTGACCAAGTAAAACAGATGAGCCACACTATGTAAATCTGTCCCTGGTTCTGGGCTCTCGTGGATTTAAGCCCGCACCACAGCAAGTGATTAGAATATACATGGTGTCAGATCTGAGAAAGTGTTTCAGATGGCCCATCAGGGAGAGAGATACATTGGCTTCATTTTCACTGACCCTGCATATTGACTGAATTATAAATAATGTAACAGTTTGCTTTAGGAATACTGTTCACACAGTCCTGTCTTGTTTTCCCCCTCTGCAGCCTGCGCAGTATATAAAATTTGAGAATATTAATACTAAACTCTACGGTGTCCCACCAAGCTACACTATCAGGACCAACTGTCAGATTGCTGCGCCTGCTTTTTAGGATAGAGTGTGAAAGGGGAAGGAACAGTATGAATTTTTCAATTCATCCAGATGATGAATGGAGGGACGCTGCAGCAGCCGTCTAGCAGAGTATGCAGTAAGTAGATATCTATAAGATATAATATACTGTAGATGGGGTGTTATTATATTTCGAACAGCCCGAGGCCACTTTTATCACACTCCATATTGTTCTTAAAGCTGTTCCGCGGCAACTTCTTCCATGGACATTAAAGCTGCCATACTCAATAATTTTAAATTAACAATTGATCTAATTTCTTTGCAGCATGAGGGAGGTCACGCACAGTAGAAGATCTACAGAGAGTCATCACCCAGCCCCGCTCACTCCTCTCTCACCTTGAGAGAGAGAGAGAGAGAGGGAGAAAGAGAGAGAGGGAGGGAGAGAGAGAAAGAGATAAATTAGGGACATTGTCCTTTAGTTGTCCAATTCGCTCTTCCCGTGACATAGTTGCTCTGCCCAATCAATACATTTGAAATGCCCATAGAATATCTTTAGACATTAAAATATCTGAGACTGGCCGATGATGCACTTCCATACCAAGGCTCAATGCAAAGAGTCTTGGGCCAAGATGGCGGCGTTCACATATGGGATATTTTGGCTTCATTTCTTGATAGTGAGACAGGTCATCCATCTTTATATACAATCTATGATAGAAGCACTTAAAAAAGATCAATAAAATAAAGAAAAGACACATCCAGACACTCAAACATACGCACTGAACCAAACACAGCCATCACCCCTAAAGCAAGAGGTGTGTGCTGTTATCACTTTCAGGAGGATAAACAATGTTAGTGAGAATACTAATCTTGGTGTACCAGCTCAGAGCGTCTCCTCTATTGCCGTGGTATAAATAGCATAATTAGCCACGGGAGGAAACACAAATGCCACTTATCTCACTAACCGCTGCAGAGCGTTCCATATTCCATGTGCACACTTCTGCCTCCGATCCATCCTCCAGTGCCACGCCTTTACGACACACTCAATATCTGAGACTGAAGGGGAAATTCAGGTATGTGAGGTCGGGAAGGCTGGGAGCTGAAGGGGGAGAAATGCTAATTCACATTGAGTTAATATTCTGTTTCATCTGCAGGTTCTGGAGGCTGGGACGCACAGGCCTGAAGGCAGGTGGGGAGCGTGAGCGGTTGTGAGATCTCATGTCGGGTGCTTTACCAGGCGGTGGCATACGTGCATGACAAGATGCAAAGACACACACATTCGGGTGGGAGCAGGCAGACTCTCTTATAAACACACACGCACACACACGAAGCACCAGAAGGAGCTGTTGAAAGTCCAGTGAGTCCTGTCTCAGAGGTCACTGAGCCAGATGTTGTCCACTGATGCAGAGAGCAGCAGTGGGACGCTCAGGCCAGTAATCCTCTGACAGCTTTGGGCATTTTACTCAATTATAGAAAGGAACAAGATACCAAGGGGCATGTTTTTCATCTGATATTTCAAGGATACAAGGGCAAGTTAGGCTTTTATATGATTTTCACACAATAGACGTCATTGTTGATACAATCTACGGTGAGATTTCTTTCATCATCAGCCATTCGTTGTCTTTACATTTTTTAAATATAGTTCAAATCAGTCTCACCCTGGATTCAATTTGAATTCAGATGAACAAGCAATTCATTGCACATATTTCTTTGGCATCATTCAAACACTTTCATACCTGTATTAAATGACTGCTAATGCCGATCCAACATATCCTAATACTGGTGCTTTTGGGTTAGCATCTGGGTGTCATTGGATAATGTGTAATTCATTTGTAGTTGTTGTAAAAAAAAATGTAAATCTGTTATTTGTTTCAAAACAAAAAATACGTTTTGGGGTCAGAATGGAAAAAACAAAAAAACAATCCAAAACCACCTGTTTTAGGATTTTCTCTTTTCCTTTTCTCATGTTTCCTTTAAGACTGAAGAATGAAGAGGCAGATCAGGCAGTTTTGGTTTGAAGCAATAAACGCAAGTCACATAACGTTAGTTTACTTTTCAAAAACCAAATACGAGTAAAATAACAATTAGTTTTTTTATTTAAGAACAAATTCAAATTGTGAGGCGGCAGCACTATATGAAATGTTTAAGTCACCACACTATACTGTATGTGTGTTTTGTAAACACATGAACCAGTTGCTCAGTTACCACCAGTGCAGGTAATCACTGCTGTTTCCATGTCAACCAGGACTCAAATCTCGGCTTTTAAATACTTTTATTACAGACAGCAGACATAGTTTATTAATATAGACTGGGTCATGTTTCTGCTCATTAAGACTAATGTGTTTGACATAATCAAAGTGAGATTTTTACGAGCTTCGATACTGTTAATTTTGCCTGTAGTCCATTGCTATTTTGGGTGAGTCATCAGTTTCATTACAACTTTTTAACTCAAACACCAAGTGATAAAAGATAATGCATCATAAAGTATGTAATAGTATTCATTAGAACCAGTCATACATTAAAACTTTTGTTAAAAACAAACTTGAAATAAAAAATGTATTTGGTGACACCCACACAGAATTAAAAATACATCACTCATCTAATTTTTGCTGCTGGGTTTTAGAGTTCATCTTCTTCCGAATAAGAAATACAGTGTCATCTAAGTGTCTGAGTGATACATAATTCAAACCCAAATTATGCTTGTTCTGATATTTTTGACTCCTGAAATTAAAGTTAAGTACACAGTGTTTCTCTGCTGAACTTAGGATTCATCTTGGACTTGTTATTAGGACCACAGAGTCCCGGTTCTCTCACTCCAGTGATGAGTGGGAGCTGGCTCCGCTGCTCCCCGACAGTCACTCAGGCTTATGGCTAAGAGCGTGGAACTAGTCAACCCCTTACCTCCTTGCAGCGCACCCTGATTGAATCTGGAGTGGTGGCCTACTTTAGTGGGATCATGGTGGCAGGTTGGGAGAGTCGGTTCATGATAAAACCAACATACAACACAGGACAACGGCACCTTTTTCCAAAAGGGAATAGAAAAACAACACTTAAAAGATGGTGACATATTTCTCAGGGTGTGTCATAACTTTCACCTATGAGCACAAGTAAGGTGATAATAAAAGCCAATAGAGCTCAACAGCAGGGCTCTGGAAATATAAATATTCTGAATAGAGATTTTGTTTATAGACCATAAAATTGCCACAACTTTGAGGCCGTGAAATTATGTCATATGCTCCTGCAGAAGCGAAATGTGTTTTATTCAGGACGTCAGGGCGAAGTGGAGCTCCACCCACAATTCTCAGGTTTCATAGTATCGTCTGTGATTGGCGGAGGGCTATGTTACCATGGAAATGTTTACCACATCCATGAATTATCATGGTGGCTACAATCGTATCGTCCAGTGTTACATAACATTTACTAGAGAACAACCATGATTTCACAAACAGAGAAAGGAGGTAAAATGCAGCACAACATTGTTAAAGCCAAGTAGAGGCCTGCTGGGCGATTTCGGAAAGGATTAACTTTCAAATGATTAATGGGATGCGTAGTTCATTGAATCTTAAAACAATTAGCTACACAGTCTAGCACATTTATCTTTTTCGTTTTATGGTCACAATTTTTCTTGTAGCCTTTTGTATAAGGATTTGCTGAAATTACAATGAATTAAATGAATGAGAAATATACTTGAGTTAGAAAGTGGGCGGTCACTCTAACACTGTTAGATTAATCCTCTTGGAACCATGCATATCTGCATTAGGGGGCTTTCCCACATTTAAAAATCTAACATTTGTTCTAACATTGGGCAAAATGTGGTAATGACGTATTCCTGGTCAAAATTCATCTTGTTCATTCAAGCAGAACAGACAAGCTCAGCAGAGAGAGCTCTTAAGAGTCATGATCATCTCAATTATGTGCCACAATGGCCCCTTATTAAACTAATGAATAAATTAATAAATGAAAAAGGAGTTAAGGTGCCCACTGCAGGAGGTTTTCAGGGGAACTGGAACCAAAAGAAACAGGTAACACCGGTCTTAATATTGTGGCACATCTGTTTTTCACTTTTTTTGACTTGATGAAGCCACGAAGCTTCAGGAAATAAATGAATTATTGCAAAAAGTTCAGAATCACTCCAGTGATGGCTCAGAAAAAAATTACTGCAGCAATCAGCCACAACATTAAAATCAGTGAGCTGTTTTAATCATAGACTTTATATGAAGATGGATGATAGGGCAGCTCGCCAAAAGTGAGGCCAAAGCATCTCTGTTGCCCCTGGTGGCTGGCTTCAGTATAGATCATAAATCCAGCCTCCTCCATGTTGGTGGATGGGACAAGGATCTGACAAAACACAGTGGTGAACTGATAACCATTGCTAGTCCTTTAATATTACAACCAAAACGCAGCCATGATTCTAATCCCAGTTCTTCAAACACGTACACTACTGCAACATGTTCTGCCTCTCTGTTACTGTGATCAGTACAGTTCTGTTGCTACATGATTAAAGAGGTTTGACAGGTTGAAAACATCAATGCATTTTTGACCGTACACATGTACAGATGTTGCATTTTAAGGCTGTGCTTCTAATTTCAGTTAATATACACACACACACACGCACAGAGAGGGAGAGAGTAAGTGTGCTTCCCACGTCTGGCCAGTGGTGTCCTTCATGGATGGCTCCTGACAATCCATATTTCATTTCCTGCAGTGTTATGGGAAGCATCTCTCCAGAGGTTTCCACTTGTCAAACTGTCACATTTCAAAGGCCTCACAAGGAGAATGAATTTGTTGATGTTTTTGCCAAAACCCACACATCCTCCTCGTCTTCAGTCTCCATTTCAATTTCTACTTCACTGAGTTCGTTTTTTTTTCACGACCTCTACCTCAGGTCTTAAGTCGCGGCAGCTGTGACACAACAAAGTGGCGAGGCGCCGAGCCGCTGTTACTGGATATGTTGCCTAACAGAGTGTAGAGCAACATCTGACACTTTGCAATCGTTTTGCATAATTCAAGCCTTTTCATGCACTCTCTTTAAGTCCATCAAATATCCTGCCAATTAAATACTACGCCTCTCCAAACCAGAAACTCTAATCCAACACTGCAAACTTAAGTTTTTGAATTAATTTTGTGTGGCAGATAGTTCTACTTTTCTTTTTAATCTTTTCTCTTCTTTCATTTTGTGGGTGTTATTATTAATAGAGTTGAGTTCTGCAAGTTTGGACTTTTCCGTTTGTGTTTGTATATTTTTTCCATACAAAAAAGCACTTATTCATTTACTGAGGGTGAAGAGCTGGTGATAACTGTGACTTATATATATATATATATATATATATATATATACACTGTAGCTTGAGGTTAATGGTTTGTGTACACTGCTTAAATGCATTTAAAACCTTCTATTAAAAAAATCACACCAAGAAAAATAACACTTGTTAACGTGTCTATAAGTGTTTTTTAATATGGTTTAAAACATATCACGAGCAGGATGAGCGAGACACCATTGTGGAGTGTTTCCACCTTGAAACTGCAGTGAACCAATGAGTCTCAATAAAGCTAATTAGTTTATATCAACAGAGAAATTCTACATTTTCATTTCTTCCCTCCTTGACACACCTGCCCATATCCTTTGCTGATATATTGCGGTGGTCTTTTGTTAATACTCCTTTTTTTGTTTTCCGCCTTTAACTGGCAGTAATTGTCCTGGGCTCCCTCCAACTCTCTCTGTTCCTCCTGTCATGCACATCCTCAGGGTATCAGCAGTAAATGACCTATGATTAAACTGAGCCCATCCCTAAAAAAACCATGACAATGAAACCATGTAATGGGAAAAGCCTTAAGGAATCATTTTAAAGGAGATGTGATGAGCAAAAATTACTCCAAAAAGTTACCCTTGAAAGTCTATATAATCTTCTAAATGATGAGCACAAGTCGTACCAAGCCTTTCCCTGGGCTATCATTGAAGCCATCTCCCCATGAAGTGTAGATTACAGTCTTCATAGGGTTGTAACAGTGAACTGCTTCATGTGAGAGCTTCTGATTACACTGATTCTGTCCCTTTAATATTCAAACATGTCAAATGGAAATCATTGGATGTGATGGGAACGCTGGTACCCGGACATATACTGTGATGCATTATAGATTTAAAAAAAAACACTGCAGCGTTTAGGCGTCCCCAGATTCCAGCCAGAAGGATTCAGGAGTCACTATTAAAGTTCAGATCCAGCCTGATAGATTGAAAACCTTTCATAATGAATAACCAGTCCCAGTCCCAGTCATTTTTAATTTGCATGAGCGGTGCGTGATGTTGATACTCATTTAGCGATGCTATAAACGTTTGAATACGAACACGTGTGAAAAATGAAAGGTCTGTTGCGGAGATTAATTGGGGGTTTAAAGGAATGCAAAGGGAGAGAAGTGTGTGTGTGTGTGTGTGTACGTGTGTGCGTGCTTACCTATACGTGTAAGCCAACGCTCCCTGAATGTGAAAAAGATGGATCGCTATGGAGACGGATTGCAAGCCAGTAGGGAAACAGAGTAATTATGATGTGCTGGAGAGCAAAGTGAGAGCTGTCTTAAGAGCCGGCCCTCTGGCCATCAGATACTCGCGCATTCTTCATTGCATCACATGGCCAATTACATTGTGTGTCAGTGAGTGATTTATTGCGGCACAGCCAGATCTCACTTGACTGACGGTCGAAAATGAGTAGGCGATTGTGTTGTATGTTCTCAGATTAACTCATATCCAGTTGACACGTACAGCACACGCACTGGTCCCCTTTGAAGGGTTAACAGCGAGTTACCAGCTTACAATATATACACAAAAATGCCGACACAAAACCATGTGACAAGCAAACACACGCATATGAAGTAAATGCTTGTTTACTTGCTGTGAACCCAGATCAACACTTTCTATTGTGTGGTGCCTGAATCTGGAAGGTGCTATACACTGTATGTAATATATGCATGCGTGTGTGTGTGTGTGTGTGCGCGCTCGCCCATCTGCACACAACTGTTAATTTCAGGTGGCAAAATCATCAACATTTTGTGGGTAGAAATGAAAACACATTCTTTTATCTACTGTTGTCTGCACTGAAGGATCCATTGTTTTGAAAATCTGTAATAATTTTAAGCAATAAATCTGCCACCATCGTCTGTGTAAATTGTATACAGCACATTGAACAGAACTCCCGGGGGGGAGCAACCATAACTAAGGCGGCCAGGCCTCAGCACACTGTCAATTCAATTTATACAAAGATGTAAGGAGTATTGACTAACACCCTGCGGCCTGTAACGACTTACGATAAAACACCACCTTTACTGCATCTTGGATATACGCTTACACCAGATAATCCTCAAGTATCTCAGTTATGGAGGCCATATGGGCGGAAATTGTCTCAACATATGTTCTGAAACTCAGACCAATACATCTGATAAACACTTCTTAAACTCCCCGACAATGTGCAGCAGAACCCAGCGATCATGGCGCAGCATCACCAGACCAACTTTAATAAATCTCAGCTGCAGCGTTGAGAGGATGCCGTTGCAGCGTATCTGCCAAAACCAAAATATAATGGGATCCACATTCTCAGCCGAGTACAAACTAATTACTGTCTTTTTAGAAATGTTTGGTGGGAGAAAGTGGACACATTAAAGCACAGATGGGTGATATTTGCAGGCTGATAATTACAGAGCATCATGTTTGTGCCGAATGTCTCCCACTTGTTCCGCTGCTCCGGTAAATATCAATCCACTTCCACTCTCATTTGTTTCACAATACCACTGAGAATTCATCAAAGATGGTCTATTATGTTCCTTATACAAAAGGTTTGTGAATTAAAAATGTAGTTTCAGTCTAAATGGTACAATGAAAAATGAATTTGAATGGATGTGCCAATTTCCTGTCTTTCCCCCCCATGTGATATTCTCTTAAAAGATTTTTGGTACCATGTTGGACTATATAGACCCATTAGGTGAATCCTGGGATTTTGCTCCCCAAAGCCACTTGCTGCTGTCAGAGATCTTTCATCATGTTTCACAAACATCCCTCGCCTTTGTGTTCACTTCACTGGTGTCTCTCGGTTGATATTAGATTTGTGCCAGGCAGCTTTCCAAGACAATAAGCATGCAGACACGCTGGTGGGATTTAACTACTGAAGATGAGAAAACCCAGGCAAAAATCAAAGATGCCAACATGTTTTCCTTTTTTTTTCCATCATGGAGACGCTGAAACATTTTATTATGAAAGCCTACAGCAGCGATACACAACACTGCCGTTACTCCGTCGCGGCAAAAGGTGACACATAATCCGATTGGAGAGATTACACAAACGTATTTTTATCTTCATCATTCTTCTCAAAGCACAAAACGCTTTGTCAGTTGACGGCCGCTTGTCGTTCCCACCATCTGATTTATCTGCAGTTGTTGGCCTTTTCTGATACCCTCCTGTTTGAAGCCCCGGGGATAAGGTCACCTCAGCCGCGAGGTGTTTGCAGTCCGTGTGTAGTGGGCTCAGGAAGGACACAAGGCTTCCGAGGGCTGTGCTGACCCTGTGGAATTACATGAAATACTGACGACATACGGGGTCCCAGAGCTGTCAAAACTAGAATGCTGTAAAATCCAGGAAAAAAATAAGAATCCTGCTGCTGCCTGTCAGAAATGTCTCTGGCCTTGACCTTCATGTACCGTACGCCTTTACATCTTCTTCTATCATTGGTCAGACAAATGATCTGTAAACTCAGACAGCAGTTTGATTGAGTGTGACTGTGTGACTTTGCCATGATGTGAGATTGAAAATGATATTTTAAGACCTTCTGAATATAGCTTTATAATAGCTTTATATGTGAGATGAATAAATGATATGCCATCTGCTGTGAGGGCTACATTTCTGTGCTTCCAATGTGGAGACAATTATACACGGAATGTAATTTGGTCAGACATGTTCCTCAGCTCTTTTCCCCTTACATGTGGCCTCTTAATCTATGTGAATGTTGATCATCCTGTCAGTACTGTTAATCTACTAGTTATCAATTTCTTTGGATTTGGTATAAACAGCTTATGGTACACTTGTTTGAAATGTATAAATTACATTTTTTGAATACATGAATAAATTAGAAAAATACAGCCTGTGGTGGAAAAGGCTATGACTGTATTGCAAAATTTGTTATATATATTTATTTATTTATTAATTAATGTTAATTCGTCATTTTTCTACATTTATAGCCTTGTTTTTGCAAACATTACTTGTTGTTTATGAACTTTATTTTTATCACTGCATTCATTTACAGATGCATATGTAATATTTTAGCAATTCCATGCATCTCATCCCATTTTTATAGAATGAACTAATTAGGACCAAAATAAAAACATACATCAATCTATCAACCAAAACATTTATTTAAACAGTTCCCAATTTTTTTTGTTGATCCATGTCCTATCTGCTTATGTGAAAAGGCAAAGTTTAGGACCAATAATTGAACCAGCCACAAGGGGTTATTGTGATTCACCACAGTCAACAACTGACTTGACTGTGGTGACATCCGAACTGTTAGTGCTACATAGACCCATGATAAGAAATGAAATGTAAGTTCAGGTCTGGATTTCTCTTGTAAGTTTCCCATCAAACAAGTATGCGTATCGGCAGATGCAGGATTTTTTCCTAATACTTAAAACAGTTAAAAGCAGAGGTCATAAAGATATGGGGCTTATCGTGTCCTCTCTATTAAAAAAAATTCTCCACTAAAGAAAATGGAGAAATTTAAAAGCCCTACAGCAACTCTGGATCCAATGGTTCAATTTGGTCAAATGTCCCATCTGTTTGACACCTCTTATGATATGCAAGATTAAATTAAAGTATTATTTATAATAAATTCATTCTTCATAAGGTTTTGTGACACAGAAAAGATGACGTCATCCAAAGTGTTGGTCAATGTGACTTCATACAGATCTTGTTTTTTTTGGACTGATCAAATGAACCAAACTACATGTGTGAAAGCATCCTTGGTTAAATATTTGCTCTGCCTTTAGTCACACTTCAAATAGTCTGCCCTACTTTGAACAAAGACCTGTATCACACACATATTTTTTGACAACCACCAGAATGAATCAACATAGTGTTGATCCGAGCTGGCTGGAGGCAAGATTGGTGTAAACTGCTACAAAAATGATCATTGCAATTACTGTGAGATCACAGCGCTGGATAATTACATGGTTTGAATGTTTGTTTCCTAAACTGACACAAGTTTACCGCTGATCTCTCTGCCTTTGCTCACTTTTCCAGATCAATGCACCTTCAAAGATGCATTTGAAGGTTTCTTCAAAAGGCCTCCTCTGAAGATTCTTCAGACGACATTTCTTTCCTATGTTTAATACAACATGACAATTGACCACAAGGCACAAAGGCCTAAAGCAATGAAGATAGCTGTCTGTGTAGTTCTGTGCCCCCTGTGGATGTGAACCATTGGATGCTGCCTTTCCTACAAAAATCACCATCAATATGTTTTCCTGTTATTCTTCTACTGATTTTAATCCAGGAACATTGTGATAATATGCAGTCACATAGTTATATTGGTAATGACTGTAGCAAGTTTTCCAAACAGAGATTGATATGTTTAGAATAACCTGAAGACAAGATCAAAACTAGAATATTCTTCATTTAAGAGGCCAAGGTAATGTCTAGAGTCCAGGGTCATGACAAATAAGATTGTCAACTAGAAGGAATACCAGTGCTCAGTCTAAAAGTACAAAGGTCAAACAAGCCTAAAATGTCCACAGCCATGTTTGCAGATAGATAAGGATGCAAACAGCATCAAGCAAAAATCCTTACAATAAAAGGGCCAAGATGCTGATGTCAATGTTTATCACCATCTTAGTTTGGCATTATTTGCCAGTTAGACCTAAACACAACATTTATCTGCAGCTGACATTAAGCAAAAAGGTTGATAGATCTGGACAAATTCAACCCCAACAAATAATGTGATAAACTAGTCTGATTAATGCCAATCACAGTGTCGACCTTATATCGACTACGATGGAGTGCTAATAGTTGCATCAGCTGATCCCAGGTCTCACATTGAACCTTCGGCTCAATGACCAACCACTGTCCACTTAAGTGATGGAGTCTGGGGATTAGCACTTGAGATGACCTTTCTGGCATAATATTGGTTAAGAGAATGCCTGTCACATGTCTGTTGAGGGAAATCCTGGTGACAGCCAAATTGAAATATTGAATATTGTAGAAAGCAATACTATAAAACTGCATATAAATCCTTTTCAATGACACACATTGGATTTTTTAGAAGAAAGGGCTGCCCCCCCCTTTTTTTTAAGGTGCAGGATCTATAAATACTGATAAATTGTGCCTTCGCAATTTGTAAATAATTTGGCCTGCAAAACTAACCTTAAAAGCAGTGTTAGTACAAAGTTTCATCTTTGTGACGGAAACCGTTTCTGATGAGGTTCTTATTGATTAAAGGTTGCTTTCACCCTTCTGGGCTCCATCTTAAACCAGGGCCCTTGCAGATTTATCTGCTTTTCACAGAGGTTTATCTTTGCCTTAATGCCTTTTTGTTCAGCACTGTATTGGTGTTTCTGTCACGTTGTTAAAATCTATGGTGCAATATCACTCGCTTGGAATGGGCTCATCGAAGTGTCAGCCCTTGTAGATCTATGGCCCAATATGGCAGGGCGACGGGGAAAAACGAGAAAGGAGAGGTAAACTCATAAACCTATATCTTTATTCTGATTGATGGTGTTCAGTGTCCCTTTACAAAATAGACAAAAGACATAAAGAGATAGCATTGCGCAAATTAAATATATTCCCGACATGCTACATCAAATTATTCCACAATTTTCTGATGCCTGTGATGAGTGCTTCCATTTCCCTTTGGCCTGGACAATTTCCTCTGACATCTCGGCTCATCCACAGCTCATGACTGCATGTGAAAGCACTCATGAGCAGTGATTGATATGTGGATGAGCGCCGGCAGTGTTTTCACCCTCTCTGAGTAAATCCTTTCAGCTGCTGCGTTCGGAGACACGCCAGCTGTTCTAACCTGCTAACCGTCTCGGTCAAGCTTCTGAGTCATCTATACTATCAGTGATTGAGACACGTTCTCTGTGATTATGGCAATCATTGAACCACTCTTATCATGCAGCAGTACTTCCTCCAGCTGGACTGTCTGGTCCGGTTCCACGTCGCTGTGGATGTGCAAACAACGTGCCGCTACTGACAGGCACCGTCTCCAAATGACCAGGTTCATTATGTGAAAGTCATTTTATCTGTAATAACTACAAGGTCTGGAGTTTAACCCAAATTATTCAATAGTAGAATTTATTTGACCTTCTTCCTTAAAAGTGCAGTAAACTAACTTTTGATTAGTGGTTATATTACAGTTAAACCTTCAATACTTCATAATTTGGAGTTGGGCTTGTTCGCTTTTTTACTGGGAGTTTGATATTAGCTGACACGCCTGCATTAGGTTGTCATAGGGGATGCGTATTGGGAGCCAGACTGGATATGTGTAATTAGGCCTTGCTAACATTAGCCACTGGGAAGCCTACTGTATAGGATTAACAGGGTTTGTTAAGAGCTGGAGAGTGTTTGAATTCCGCAGCATTACTGGAAGGACATGATAAAGTCCCATTGAGGCTACATCCTACTACGTTTCAATTTCTGTCCTCACAAGTGTTTCGGCTCCGGATCAGTTTTGATCCCATTTCTGAATATGCATATCATGGACTGCTCACACACACACTGGTCATGCATGTGCCAGTGACAACAGGAAGGCATGTGCTTGCTACTGTACACAGATTGTTCAAATAATAGGTCAGCTTCTACTCTTGTAAGCAGCTGTATCATTGTAAAGTGCGGAATTTAACTGCACAACATGAGGTCATCAAGGCTTGCGATTTATTACCCATGTTGCATTCTACGCTGGTAACTGAGACTAATGCAGGTCGTTTCCTTCATGCGAGAGGAGCCTGACGAGTCAGCAAAAGCGATGTCCAGAGTGAAAAGACCCAATCAGAACGTGTTTGCTGTGAGCGTTTGTAATAATTTCCATACATCTCCATTTCTAAAATAAAGTGTCCCTTAATGCAAAAACTAAAAAACACTGTGATCAAAAACAAAACAGTAGCAACAAGGAAAACTCACAAGCGAGGGATAACGGTGAAGTAATGACGACAGGGCTGTGGCTTCGGACGACCATGTAGGACGACAGACTGACAAAGGACACAGAGACTTATATACACAGGGGAGGCAGGGCTGATGGAACACAGGTGACACACATGAGGAACAGGTGGAGATGATCACAAGGGCGGGGAAACAGGACAAAGACAGGAAGTAAAGGCAGAGACACAAGGAGCAAAATCTTCAAAATAAAACAAGAAACAAAGGAAAAGGTCCACAAACAGAAGTAAACGACAAAATCCAAACTACTCGTCATCTAAGAGGCAAATTCCAAAGACTCATGATACATTTCTGTAAGATCAAATATAAAATGCTGCTTCTGATTTTCCACATTTCTCCGCTTTAAAACTCCAGAGTAGTGTGAATGCCAGGCGAAGCAAAGTTGGCACTTACTCAAATGAAAATGTCGTAATGTAGTAATTTTATTTTATGTAGCCTAAGCTAATATTATAGGGTTCAGTGTATATGATTTTGGTGAAGGGTACTATTGGCAGAAACTGAATATAAATTAACTTGTTTGTGATCATCACAATTTTGCAAATAGTTTTTCTCTAGAATGGGCCTTTATATTTAAATCATTTATATTTATATCAGGAGCACTTCCTCTCTACGGAGGCCGCCATGTTTTTTACAGTCGTCCAAACTGGACAAACTAAGTATCTTTACATTTTTGGGGGGTGGGGTGTCAACTTCACAACTAGATGTCACTACATTCAACATGCTGAACCTTTAACCTGTTGTCAGTAAATTTCTCCAAACTGTTGGCTTGTTTCGTGTTTGTTTTGATAAATATTAAATACTGAATATGTGACATGTTGGTTTGTTTAAATGGTGCTGTGCTGCGTAAAGTTAAGTAAGGCAGTTTACAAATAATGTGAGCCAGGAACACTGCGTCATGATTTACCCATTTATTGCAAAATGGGAATACAGTTATTCTAGGCGTTGATGGCTCCATTCTTTGGATGTTCCCTGGATTAGCCACGTAGCATGCAAAGATAAAACAGGGAACACATGCAAAACCCCCAGTGGGCGTAGCAGGCAAGATACATTTTGTTCAGGATGAATACCATTCACCACAACCATGTTTGGACTCAGTGCTAAATGGTGGGGGCTGGTGTGGTGGAGGCAAATTGCCGGCGGTAGAGCATGAGTGGCAGTGTAGCTGAGCAGGGATCAGTGAGAAGGACGGCGTATTTAAAGGAACCGCTTTATTGTGAGAATGGGCTGTGATTGGTGAATGACTGACGAGCATGTATAAACCAGTATCAGCAGCTGACAGCTTGTGACAGCCGAGCACATGACTTTGTGTCCCTCATGAGCTAACGCGACGCTTCATTTGTTGAACCATTATGGAATACTTTATATGTAAAGTAACATATTCACCTTCAGAGTATCTACATACTATACATATAAAGTCATAATATTAATGAATTCCTTACAGTTTAAACTTGGCTTCCTGAAGATCAGTGAATAAGTATCCATATTTCAAATAAAACTTGCCCAAATGCATGAATTCACCTGCACAAACAACACCAGCTGTGAACAAGTCTTCCCAATCTGCCAACGTTACCCTTGCATCGCCAGATCCTTTTTCCTTCCTGGCACCCAAAACAGCTCAAATTGCCCAGAGGAATGCTTATTTTCAGGCATCAGAGCGCACGCCAGACAATGTCTGTCCTTTTCAAAGGGTATCAGGGATTGGCAGGGCCATGATCCCCTCTACTTGCAGGTCTTTTGTGATTCCCAAGAGGGGCTGAGGCCAGGCGAGCTCCCTGGCGCCATTCTGCTCTTTCACCCAGTCAGCCTTCATTAGCCTACACCGTAACATTCCTCTCATCCAGATTTCCTGATGGTTGGATTCAGTATGATAACACTACAATAAATTACATTAAATCAAATATAATGAAATCTAGGATGTCTGTCTATCATATGTCGTAAAGATTTCTTCCAACATTGAAAATGCAACCTACATTGCGATAATGGTGTAGAGACTTTGTGGCTCCAATGAAATTATAACATGTCATATAAAAGGTGCAATGTCTCATTTGTGTAATGTATGGTCCCCTTAGTCAAAGTATAACTAACAGTGACAGCTGTTTGGAGTATGTGATGAATTGTTATGTGTTGGACTGCTGCTCGTGCCCTCAGGCCATCATTTCAGAATGTCATACTGCAGATGAATTGTCAGAAATTAGACTGTGAGGAAAAGGGGAGGTGAAGCCAATTTGATTGCATGTACAGCACTGAAGCTGTATGGTTATAAATGTGTGGATTATAAAACACTTGCATCAAAATTAGTTGTAATTCAGGGGTTTACATCTTCTTTGTTACCAATTCCCATTTGGTAACAGGATTGCACACGCACTGCTTTACCAGCACTGCTTCGACATACACATGAACTAATCTGTTTGACCTTTTCAGCACACAGTTCGTTAAAAAGCCCAAATTAAGTGCTCCAGAATCGGTATCTAAGCCTGTGCTAATACAGCCTTAAATACAAAGATTGAGGCCTTTCAAAATTCCCCAGTCAAGTCAGGGGAGATTAATCTGTACAGAGAAAAGTGCTAGTCTAGGTAGTTATAAAATAAAATAAACTGAGAGTGAAATATCTAGAAAACATAAAACATACAGAAGTTTATAACAAATAAGGACTATGGTCTGGTACTATACAAATTTGATGCTTTCCCACTTTTTTTTTCAAATACTGGGGGTTCTGTTTTGGTCTTACCCATAACTCGTCAGATAACCGCAAACAAAAAACTGAAAATAACAAGATCACTTAATTTAGTATATCAATGACTTTGAAAAGACATCACAAGGATCAATACCAGTCAATACAAAAGTTTGTGCTAGGTTAGCATAGCAGTGGGGACTGATTGGAGAGAACCTCTGAGCCTTTATCATAACCTGTGCAATTCAAGTCATGAAGTGAAACTGATTTTTCTGTGCATTGTGTTGCTGCCAGGTGGACCTCTGCTCTGCAGCACAGAGTCATACCATTTTAAATTATCAATCTGTGCCTGGGGGTGGACTGGCCATCTGGCAGACCTGGCATTTTCCCAAAGGGCCGATGGGTGTTTTAGGCCACCACAACTTTCTCTTTCGGTCTAAAGGGCTCATAAAACTGGTAGATAGTTTAATTTTTGAAACTGGGTTTGCCCAATCATATCTTAAAACTCCTCCTTCTTTGAGCTCAATATCTTGATTAAATAGTTTATCTGAAAAAAAAGAGCTGTCTGGCATCAGGCTAGGTTACTATTGAGTCTAGGAACCCAGTAAGATCCCTCTGATCAATCTGAATAAATAATTGAGTGGAGGACAAATCAATTTGCAGATATATCTGGGTAACATTGGAAAAAAAAATTTGCATGCTTGAATTCAGGTATGGCTAGAAAATTGTGTGAACACATGGCGTAGTTGCCAACCTGCTAGCTAGTTGTACCATCCCTCTTACAATGTGGAGAGGTCATAGTATCTCGCTTACAAATTGCACTACGCTCAAACCCACAGAGCTGACAGTAAATAAGGAACAACTTAAATGTGCACCTTACTAAATCAGGAGATGTGCATAAATGTTGGACATATAATTGGACTTTTTTGTTAACTGTGTCCCCTAAATTCCTAGACCCGGCACTGCTTTTAATGTGGCTTACAACATCCTTATTTTGCTAAGCACCTTTTATCAACATTAGCCGTGAGTCAGCATGTTGGTTGCTGACTCTGTTCGGACCTGTAAAGAGGTGTTTGGGAGACAGCTTTTGTTGAGGTGTTGATAGACAATATATGAAACTGAGAAATCCAAGCATGCGTTTATTTATTAAACAGTAATCTGTGCATTACCTGTATTTTATGTCAATGCAGCTTTTTCATCTTTATCAGGACCCTGACTGTATCATGTTAAGACCTCACCCATCTGTGTCGGCCCTCGTGTCTCATTGAGACAGGCTGAGCTTGCATCCCCAGAGGAGGAGAGTGTCAGGGAGAGAGAGGAGCGAGGAGCAGGCGGACGTATGATTCATGGCTCTGAATTAATCACAGTGGAGTTAGAGAATTTTGCACCACCACTTTTTGAAGGTATTTATCTTGTTTCCTCTCTAGTTGTCCTTGATTCCCTCTTACTCGTACCATGGTTAAGGAGCGGCATGGTTGTATGCAAATTTGGGCCAGTGTGAAGACTGGAGTGTGATAAGAGGAGGTGGGTGGGTGGGGGCCTAAACACTAGGACCTTTCTTTTTGTTGTTGCAGTCCGGTGATGTTCCTCTTAATCTCTGAGGATGTCCCTGTTAGTGTGTGTCCTGAATACTCAGCTATTGTGTAGTGCATTAGTTATTAGAGTCCATGGATCGCTGCCTGTCAACACTTTGCACTATAAGGCTGTAATTAAAGGTTAACTCAGCCCTCTACATATCCATGGAAGTGGTCCAAAACCATTACCTGTTGACTTACACAGGGCGAAAGTAAAACATGAAGACGATCACATTGTCATGAAGTTTTGTCGTAACAAAGGTCCATATAAAGGATGAATAGAAGGAGAGTCAATCAGGGGTTGGTGGGGCATTTGTTTATCAGTCTGAGCTGTGAAAAATACTCCTCTGCATGACATACATTATAATATATGATGTTTATGTTGAGCTCGGTTACATGGGTCAAATAATAGACAGCAAACATTTTACTTTTGAGCTTCTTTTCAGGTTGGGTTACATGACATAGTGATTTTAGTGTGTCTCAGTGAAAACGCAGTGAAAGACTAGTTGTAAATAGTAGTAAGAAATATACATGCTCCCTGGCCGATATTAAATTATTGATGAGTCATTCTTGGGGGGAAATTTCTAACTTGCAGAATTCAGTAATTTGTATTTTATATAAACAAAAATTAACAAACGTTACGTTAAATTAAACTGGTGAGGATATTTACTTTTTGACAGCAACATAGAGATAGCCTCAGTTTTTTATTATGACCCCTTTGAGACCCTGTTTAATAGAGGTCTTGCTTAAAAAGTTGTTAGTTTGAAACATTAATTAACTTTCAAAGAACTCATGGAGCTAATGTTATTTTACTAAAAAACTAACCACTGTTTATAAACTCTACAGGAACATTTTAATTTGAGGTATGTTTTTATCAGCTTCAATTTAAAAATCAGTAAATGATTAAACAAATTCCAAAAACTATGTGGAAAATCTGAACAACACTGAGCCTGAAAGGTGTACAAACAATTATTAATGTGACTGGACAAATGTTCAATTATCCTGATTTCATCTCTGCTCTATTCCACAGCAACTCTGTGGCTTCTATATAACCCCACGTTTTTGTGAGCAGTAATTTAAATTCAAACGGTAAATTATATATAAAGTTCCAGAGGAAAAAAGGAATTTCCAGGGCAGCATTCCCAGGATATCTGTGCACTGCAGAAAAGTATTGATCCAGCTAAAATAAAGAATTTGTTGTGTGAGCATGAGTATTGGCCTTTCATTAATCCACTTGTTGGGGAGGTATTTTCATGGTTTGACTGCAAGAAGATCTGTCAACAACACCAACATACAAAAACACACACTCCACCAAACACACACACAGGCCCAAACCCATCACAGAATGGCACAGGTCGTCTGCACACAAATAGCACACACCCAATACTAATCAAATGAATCAGTTTAAGTGCATTTCTGCTCTCCTATATATCAGCTGGCCCTGTCTAAACAGCAGCTGATAATGCTGCGCGCTGCATATTGAGGCCGACGCTAGCACTGACAAACCGTGGGCGCCCATTTCACGCCTGCCCAGTTCAGGGGCTAATGAGTGCAGTTAGCATCTCGCATGTGGGCTAGGTCAGTAATCGAACATCATTAATTCCAGGGCGATTCATTCTGTAACCAAATCACTGATCAAAGTCCATTTGAGCTCGCTCCAAACGACGGCCTGATGGCGGACCTCTGCATCTCGGTACACAAATGATGTAGATTCAACATCTGTTTGTTAGATGAAATGACAATGATAACATGTAAGGTCCAATACTGTTGTCAATTTGTCAATGCAATTATTTTCTCTCATTCTACAAAAGTGCATGTAATGGTGTCACATTTTCCAACACAATGGAATGCCAAATGATTGAGTCTGGTGCCCTAACGCATTATTATTAGATTTTATATAATATTATATAGAGATTCTATTATTTAACATACATGTCCTGCAGTGCTAAAAAGTAACTGCTAAAAGGATTACCAAACTATAAGTGGATACTTTTTCACCAGTTTCATTAACTGCATCTATTACTGTGAAAATGGAACATGGAAATTAAATATATAACATATTGCACCCATTGTAACGCATTGTGTACCTAACAGTGAGGGTGCATTGTGGGATATTTGTAAACACTATATTTATGGGCATTTGTGTTGCTGAAATCCCTTTTTGTCTTCTCACAGCTTTTCCATTTTGTTCCATTATTACCACCAACTGTCAATGGGTGAAATATTGTGCCTGGTATGCACCGCACACACATTTTCATTACCGCCCTCTGCAGTTGTGTCACCCACATGCTTGTTCTGTCGTGCGTCTGTAGGCTTTAAAATAGTGCATTGGTCATAGCCGGGGATTACAAATCACATAAAGCACAACGACCCAAAAATCAATTTTTCCATACACAATCATTGGAGAAAAGAACGGCTGTAAAAGTATAACTACATTCTTCTTAGCATTGCAAATGAATAATTTGCAATCAAAAGTTGAGGGAAACCTGATTATATACATTTTGAAAAGTCTCAGAGTTCTTTGAGTTATTCATTTCCTTAATGAGCCAGCTCAGACTTGAAAGACACATAATCTGTTTGACCAGTATCCATTTTAAGATGGTACCTTTAAATGGCACAATGCGGTTCTACAAAATAATAATCATCATCAAAGGTCATCATGAAAGAGGATTTTTTTATTTCTGGTTTGTAAGTAAAATTT
Source organism: Pseudopleuronectes americanus (assembly GCA_038501795.1). Taxonomy (NCBI): domain Eukaryota; kingdom Metazoa; phylum Chordata; class Actinopteri; order Pleuronectiformes; family Pleuronectidae; genus Pseudopleuronectes; species Pseudopleuronectes americanus. The sequence goes on along the minus strand of CM076734.1, from coordinate 5,261,065 downwards.
TCATTGTGCTTAACATTCTCTTCTTGAGATCATTCAAGTCTAATGCATTCATTGTAGCCTTCTGTTTACAGTTTTGGTAGCATGCGTTTAGCATTAGCCTGCTGTCATTAGAGTTAGGCTGGTTTTGACAGTCACTAATGCAGGGAGGACAGCTTCATGTAGCGTCTTCATCAGGATTATTTTGTACAATGTGCTGAATGAAAAACAGGATTTGCTGCCTCACTTGGCCAATTCTAACTTCCATTAAATAGTGACATTACATTATCTCTTCATCCTCTATAGTATGTGGAACAGGTGGACAAGCAACCACCACCACATCCATTAAAACTGCACACAGGGAAAACAAACAAAGGCTACCCCGCTACTAACTAACAAATTCGGCTGTATAATCATGCAGACATGTAATTACAACCGCTCTCAGAAGCAGATTAATATTGGAAGAATGCAGCCTTAACATTCTTTGTTTCTCATACAATGGCTGCATGTGTCTGCCCTCGGCCCAGCCTCATGCATTTTCCAAGTGTGTGTCCTGTTGCCTGCCTAAGATGACAGAGATGGCTCCGTGCCCAAAGACCCTGCGCTGCATTCCAATGGCCATTAATTGAGTACCTGCCCGTCATCTTGTCCCTGATTGATGACATAATTAGAGACGGGCCTGTTTGATGGAGATGCCAGGCAAGCTCCTCTGTCTGTTTGGCCTTTGTGTGGATTTGAGGCCCAGGTCCCAGGAGCTTTGGTTTGTTGCTAACCTTGCCTCGGCATGAGGAGCAGTATTCCTTCGTGTGTGTGTGTGTGTGTGAATGTGAATGTGAATCTGTATGTGTATGTGCACATGCGAGGAAAGTGCACCCTGGTCCCGCTCGCCTTAACAATGAGCACAGCTTCAAGCTTGGGGAAGCTGATTAAATTAAAGTGCCTCACAGGCAATCATGCCAAGGTCAAAGAGATGCTGTGCAAACTGCTTCTGGCACCAACTTTCCTCGGTGTGTGGAGATGCTTATCAGCAGATGTGTGTGGTTTGGGCTCAGGAGTGGCTGAACAGTCGTGGAAGGTGGAAAATTGAATTGTCACTGTTGATTTTGCTGCTTGCATATCAGGGAGAGAATGTTCTTTCAACAATAGCACAATATGAGGTCCTGGTATGTGCCTTGTACAACAACGATCTAGAGTATCCTCAGAGAGTTGGATCACTGCCTAGATGTCTTTGTCACTGAGATTCAGTGAGATCAACTTTATTTATTCACCATCTCTGCCATATTAATGATCATTATGGTAGGATGCGGTTGATGAAGTAAATGAGAGGAAGAGGCTGTGGTATGGGGAGATGGCATAAGAGTCAGAACAATGTGGCTGGAGTGCAATAGTTCACCCCATGGAGGTTGGCCACCAGAGCTTTATAGCAACATCCAGCATCAGGCTGCTCAGAGATCGGGTAATCAAAAGACAATCCCAGTGCCATAAAAAAACATCAGGAGGATCAGGAGGAAAGAGCCCAACTGGGCCCCAAGAAGATAGGGATCAACCGGTGGTGGGCCTGCCATACAAGTTGGTGTTTTGGGATTAAAAGGTCGAAACACCCAACATAACCCTAACCCATTCAACAGTAATGTAAACAACTACAGATATGTCCCTTTCATCCGCTGGTGGTTGGCATCTTATCTATAGTGCTGAAGACTTCAAACTGAGGGATATTCTCCATCTTGTCCTATGTTCTAGAATAAAAACAAAAATTACTATATGTTCGATACAGAGCACAAGGCGTCACCAAATAGTTTAATGAGCATAAATTTATAACAGTAATATTCTATGGTCTTTACCCTTATTAGATCTCCCAGTACCCAACGACACCTGGCTAAGATCTTGAAGCAACCATTTAAAGTCCGGGCCACACTGGCTGCGTGAGTGGCGTCTTTATCAAGGAATGTTTTGTTTTTATTTAGGCACCCATGTTATCAGGTGGTTTGCTTTCACACCAGCAAACCAATTTACCAAGCACATGAAATGCTGTGTTCATGTTATGAGGCCGCAAACAAATCCACTACAAGTTTACAGAAAAGTACCAATCAGGGAAAATTGCATAGACGATGCACGTCAGAGTACAGAAAGGTCACTCGGAGAAAATTGTGAATAATACAGCACGGCAGTAAATCTGCAGGTGAGAGAATCTGTGTGAGGAGGACGCCAGTAAAGTAGGGCGAACACTGTGTGACTTTACTAATGTTGTTAAATTCCACCTCACTCTGTGCTAGTATATTGTCTCAGATGCGAAGCCAAAGCTCTCGATTTATGTTCTCACACCGTACGATCTGATCATCTGACACGACATGACTGTTGTATATTGCTGCCGAGGTCTCCACAAAAACAGACGTCAGCATATGGAAAAGCAGGTGGCTTGGAAGGCATGGGTATGGTTTGGCGATTGAGCAGAGAGAAAGAAATCTACATTTTAGGCTTCTTTATTGTAAATTGATTGCTAGTTGCACACTGATTACTGTAAGAACCCCACTATCGCCCATTTTTTATTTCTTACTGTGCAATTGCTGCCAACCATGAACTACACTACCTAATATTGTATCTTATCATTTCGGACAAACACAGTGTGAGCCTGAGGATGGCCGAACAAATTTCTCACATGTCAAAAATTCATCCGATCACTTCTCGCGACAAACAACGCTCGAGGAAGCTGAAAATCGGTCCGTGAAGCTGAAAATCACATCAAATCAGTCTCAAATTGCACAGTGTAAGAGAGGCCAACAACACAGAAAAAAAAACGATGCTTCTTTGAAGGAGCGGCAAATTTTGGTACTGGGATTTGAGAAACTGTGCTTTTAAAAAATGTTGCCCGGGGCCTTCAATGGCTTCTGCTTTCAGAGTGACAAAGAGACAAGAAATAACTCAAATGACAGAGAGTTTCATGGTCTGATGAAACATCCCATGACAATAATACTCGCTTTGTAGGGTGCCAGGGAGAAAAAAAACACATCATCCCCACAGTCGTAGCACCATGCTGAGGGGAAGCCTCCCTGCAGCAGGCCCTGGTTGGCTTGTGTAGGAAAAGATCAATAGAATTCAGCAAAGCACACAAAAAATGTGTGTTGCAAGTTTGAAGGAGAAGATAAACAAAAAAAAACTAACTACAAAGAAATGGTTTCAAAAGCGGCAAAGCCGGTTTTGTCCTGAAGAGTCCAGACCTCAATCAAATCCAGAATTTGCTGCTGCATATGGAAAAAAAACCCTGCTGTTCATCCATTTACCTCGTGCAGCCTGATTGAGCGTGAGCAGTGTGGACAAATAAAACTGGAAGGAAATTTGCAGTGTCCAGACGAGCAAACTGAAACAGACGGCTACGTATAGAGTGAAAGTCTGTGACTGCTGCTAGAGGGAGCCTCTGCTGAGTATCGACTCAATGTGGGGGAATTATGCCATCAGTTGTTTAGTGTTTTATCCTTGGTCTCAAATTAAATCAATGTGTAGAGATTTCTTTTCACTTTGAGTTTTTTTTCTTCCATCAGAAAAAGCTTAATCACACACACTGTTAGTCGATAATGTAAACAAGGCTGGTCTAAACCAGAGAGGGGGCCAGGGGTGGTATGAGCCTCCACCCGGAGTCTGAATGGTGCCCACTCCACCAGAGTCAGAGGGTGAAAGGCGGTTCAGTCAGTGTAGACTTAGAGAGAAACAAAGGAAAATTTGCCAATTAGAATGAAATTCAATTCATAGACTTTGGTGCTTAGTACCCAGCGGAGACTAGAAACTGGTGGTGAGGATGGTAGACGCAGAAGGGACGTCTCACAAGCTTCTGATTTGATGGTTGAAGGGAGACGAGCCAGTATGAGTTGGTGCAGGGGGTGGAGGTGGGCTACTCTGTGTTGGCTGTGCTGAACTGACAGGTGGAGAGAGAGAGAAAGCATTTTTTACTTTACACCTTACAGGTGATTGGCTCAAGGCAGGCACGTCAGGTTGTGATTGGATGAAAATAGAGAATTAGCAGGAACTGCATGTGCATGAGACTTGGGAGACTCAAGAAGCTGATTAAACTTGTGCTTATATTTAGTTGGCCCATCAGTTTCTCGGAGGACCAGGGGTGGCAGGAGCACAACTCCTTAGTCTGAGTCAGAATGTGAAAGCCGTTTGGCACATTAGTATCATGGAGGTATTAGTCACCTGGCTCTAAGGTAAAGCCTCTGTATTTAATTACTTCTCTTTTTAGAAAACGTATAATTTTAGGTCATACAATTATTTCAGTCTGTTTGTCTGTGTGGGAGGGGTGAGGGGAACAGGGGCCAAACAAACTGAACTCCGCATAATTTCTGATTATCTCGAGTTCAGGAGACGTAAGCGAGAACACAAGAGTCCCAGACAGTAACTGCAGACATTTTCCGCAGTTTATACTCCAGATAATGCCCGATGATGCCATGTGAGAAAACAGCAGGAGATCATCCGCAGGACATAAAATAAAAACTAAAAAATAGATTACAAACACCTCGGGGTAAATAGCGATGCCATACATCTAGAAGACACCACCAAAGAGAGCTTTGGGTGATATGGACAGATTGTGATGTTGATGTTCTGTAAACAAAGATCCTCAGTGGAATGTATACATCTTGATTCCTGCATGCCCTGTCACCCCTCGTCTGAACATTCCAGACATTTCTCTGTTGTTTTGAATGTGTCTGAAAGGAGAATCTTCTGCTGAGTTAAAGGCAAACTACAGAGACGGTCCGGACCCCCTTCATTCTTATTGGTCAGGACATTTTTAGGCATTTTGTTACTATGATAAGTGTCTAGAAGTGTCCAAAGTATCGGACTTCCATAACCACTAGCTAGGGACATTTCTAGGCATTTTGCTTTAAAGTAAAGTGCCTAGAAGTGTCCGGCTCATTCTGATTGGTCGGGACATTTCTAGGCATTTTGTTACTATGATAAGTGCCTAGAAGTGTCCCAAGTATTAGACTTCCGTAACCACTAGTGTGGGACATTTCTAGGCATTTTGTTACTATGATAAGTGTCCCAAGTATTGCATTTCCATAACCACCAGTGAAACAGCGAAAAATGTCATAATTTGTCTGAAGTTTCTAATTACATTAATTTATTAATCTAATTTAATGTTAAAATATATACAGTTGCTTTGAGGCATAAAAATGAGCAAGTCCCTTTGGAGAACTAAGAGTAAAAAATCTTCAACAAGGTGCTCTTTGGTGCAGCGGTGACACACTTTGGTTTATATCCCTTTTATTTAAAATTGAAGGTTCTTTGGTTATTTGTTCGGGAAAAAAATATATTACACAGAAAAAAAGGTGCATCTATTAATAATGCACAGTTTATAACTGCCTAGAACCAGGTGTTGAATTGAGTCTCAACTTATTTTTGCAAGAGTGCCCCACCCTGCAGAGCCTCCATTCTAATGTATTTTAATCAGTAATAACACTTCACCGACTGAAAGCCACTTTAAAGGCAAGTCATTCCTCAGCTGCTTGGCACTTGCACAGAATCACTGAAGTACTGAGGCGCTGGAGTACAGTTTGTTTACTTGTTCACAGACAAACAACAACATCACCGAGTGTAAGACTAAACAGATGAGCGAGAAACAGAGAGACAGTGGTGCGCCCTACAAAACAAGAAAGCGTCGGCGGAGATTGGAGTGGAGTGAGTGATATCCAATCAGCAGCTGCTTACACTCCTCAGTGGTTTTCAGGGATGTCTGTGGCTAATGACTCACCATTGGAGTGCCTCCACGTCCCATGGAGAGATTCAGATCTGCAGGCCAAGCCTGAACGCTATCAGATGGTGGTGTCTGAACACCAGTGGCGTCTGCAGCATATGCTTAATTGGCAGTTTGAGCCTCTGCTCTGCTGTCTGTGTTCCAAGTCATTAACATGTAATGTGCGCTACGGACCCGGGGCTCGTAAGAACCGCTCCTACTCGCCATAACATTTAAACAGCTTTGAGCCGCACTTTCCCCAGCTGTGAGACAAAGGGCTTCTGCTTTTTGTCTGAGGCGGACTCCTCTTCAGTCGCGCTGTGTGAACCGTCGCCGGTCCTCGCCATAGCAGGCCCCTTCTCCCCACGCTTTCTCCTGGGATCTCGCTCCCGTTCAGGCCACGGCTGTCTTTTGTCTGCGCCGCTCACAGCAATAAAAGGGGGGATGAAGAAAAACAGAGAGAGTCGGGATGGCGAGAGATGTTAACAGCTTGTTAAACATGTCTGTTTAATTCAACACCACTCTCACCCCTGCGCTGATCTCAAATGCAACATTCATCTTGTCTAATGCTAATGCACTTGGCTTTTATGGTCCAGATACAGAGAGAATCAATTTACAATGTCTCGCTCTTCTTGTGCCCTCAGTGGATGTGTGCGACTCTAATGAGCTCCCAATTTAGACAGAAATGTTTGTTTGGGACTGTGAGAATTTGTTCCTTCTCTGAGAGCAGCGTTGAAACTGTAAAAGGGAGGGAATGAGTCGCACTTGATTTTTCAACATGTCTAAAAGGTTGAAGTTGTCAGAAGGTGGTGGGAGAGAAATGGGAGCAGCCGTAATACATATCCTGTTTATTTCCTGCAGCCAAGGACAGAACTAGACTGCATTAATTTCCCTGCGGTTAAAACACTTACTGATGTTACCACACACATGATCCTGCTGTTCTAGGATTCTATTAAAACCATGTGAGGAGTTTAGGGTTTATTTGAATTGAAGGCAAAATTAGAAAGATACCAATCACCGCACATCACAAAATGAAAAGCGCTTATATTCTTTAATTTCCTTACAGAAACTGTAATAGAAATGTTCCACATGAAGTAGAGCCAACATGATTATAAAGTGTCAACTTAGACGGGATTCTTACATTTATTTCATGAAACATTGTTTTCCCTTTTTGTGAAAATTAATGTGTGCTAATTATGTTTCTGCTATTGTGCACGTTATTAAATTGTTTCATATTTAACAATGTGGATTGGAGGTGCAGTTGTGTTGAGTGTTAAAATCAAGCTTTATCAAATTGTGGTATATGACCAGATTGTCAAAGCTCACATTCATCAATCCATCATCTATAACTTTGAGGGTTGCGGGTTGTGTGGGGTGGGGGGGGCGGGCTACATCCCAGACATCTGGAAGCAAGAAGCCCTCTACTTCATACCACATTTCTATTGTTACAGTGTGTCTGCTGCAGCTGGAGTCATCGCTAACAGCTGGACAACCTAGATAACTTAGCTTTGACAAGCTAATTGGTAGGTATGTATGTTTGCGTGTGTCGGTGTTTACTACGTCTGTATGTGTGTCCGTTTGTGTGTGTTTACTATGTCTGTTTGAGTGTGTGTTTTCGTTTCAATGGCCTTTTTTTAATTTCCAGGAAGAGACCCTTCAGCCTAAACTTAGGGGTGAAATAACACCAAAATGCTATATACTAAATCTTAACAATCTTAACTAATTATTTTTTATTCCTACAAATGTCTCCCGCCCTTCAGACCATCTATTCTGTGGTCTGAATGGCAATAGAATTGGATGGGTCACCGGGGTTGGGGTCAACATCCAGAGACAAACATTAACTTCAAATTTAGATTCTCGAATTGACCTAACACCGATCTGCTTGTCTTCATCGGAAGCCGGAGTAGAAAACCCACAGTGACACGGGGGGGACATGTAAACTGTACGCAGGGAGGTAAAGACCAAACCAGGATCTGAACTACATTCTCAGGAGTGGTAAAAATCCTGTGAACACTGCATAATTCAATTCACAACAAGAACGAGCAGCTTACATACAGAGCTGAACTCACGTAGGAGAGCTCGATGGTACAAAGCAGAACTGAAAACATGTTGCCACGGCGCATCACAAGACGCCGTTGCCCTGGCAATGAAAGGAAGCGTCATAGCAGGACAAAGTGTTTTCCGTAGCGGCAAGGCTGGAAATAGGACAGTGGCTTTAAGTGTCGAGGGGCAGTGCATCAACACGTGCACATATAGTCTCCGCTGGTAAGGTGGTTGCTTCGATGCTGCTGTTTTGTCGTACCCCGCTTGGTGGTGGTGTGTTTTCGCCCTAACATTTGCTGACAGCTGTTTAACCGCCTGTGTGTGGCTGTTGGGACTAAAGTGATATAACAAACTATTTTTAGTTGGCCTGACACAGATATTGCACTAATCAGATTATGTGTACCCTTGTTGTCAGTCAGCGTTCGCAGTCCTTGGAGATCACTAATGTTGGGAGCGCTATCATGACAGGGGAATAAATTATCCTTAAAATGTCTTCTTTTTCGGGACAATAACGGCACAAGTCCAAACAATTACTCATCATATACTGATTTCTCAGCAAAGGGGAATTCTAATTTCGGACTGACTTTGACTGAGCTATTTTCCAGTGTTACATCAACTGGCGATGTTTGCCAGGGAACAAACAAACACTCAGCGCTCTTTCCAATACAAATGGGAGACGATGTTTTGCTCATGAAAGCTCTGCGGTACCACACTTTACTTTCCCTGAACTTTGTCTTTGTGACTCCAGCTCGAAGAATGCAGCCGAGAGCAACGAGTTCAGGAGTTGAGGAGACGTTATGGCTCAGGACAGTCCTCACACGGCTCTAACATTACAGTTGCATGATCAGGCCAAACAGTCTCTGAAACAATTGAAGTATGTCGGAACTTGATCCCACAGCTAACGGCTCTGTAAAGCTGAAAAAAGTTGATAAAACAGCATCAACATGAGAAGACATCAACTCAATTTCCTTTTCCATTGGACCCTTAATTTGACTCATTATCTAGGCTATGTTAAAATTATTACAGTTTTGCTTTTTGGACTTTAATTGAATTAATTAATAAAGAAACTAAAACGGAAAATATATCTAATGACACTGATCTAATGATCAAAAAAGAGTAAATTTAACATGACTAATTAGTATGCATTTACAGTGTGGATGAGTCACTGAGAGAGTCATCATTCCACCACTAACTCCACCAGTCTGGCCCGTTTTTATACAACGATTTGTGTTTTCCTGTAAATGCTGCATTTGTTTTTATTTCCAAGTCATAACCACCTGCCATACTTATTTGTGCCAGAGAATATAAATCGGTGTCATAAATACATCCCATAAGGCCTTCTTTGGCCGTTTATATGTTTATATGTCACAAATAAATTATAAGCAGTTAAATTTGCAGCTTTTTTATTTCAGTGATTTTGTTACCATCCAGTATTTATCCAGCCACTCTCTAGCCCTTTCAGATGTTTTCATTAGGCCAAAAAGCACTAAAAATGAACCAAATGGTTGAACTGTACACAGATATTTGAGTTTGGTCCTGACTGCCCCAATGATTAATCCTCCTTCTCCCTCAGCTTGTACCTCTGCAGAGTGGTTGGTGTGATTTTTCAATAGTGCCAATAAATGTCCCCGGACTGGAGCCTTGCACTCTCTGAACTTGTAATGAACATGAACATTAAAAAAAAGGAGAAACCATTTTTTGTTTCCCCCCTGGTCACCTACAGAAAGCCACGGAGCCTTTCGCCGTCACTATTCATCACCATCTTCATTCATTACAGGCCCTTACCAGACGCTGAGTCTCCCACAAGGTCACAGCTGCTCCGTCCCACCTGGAACTGTGAATCCCCTGACCCACCGGCTCAACATATGGAGGCGCTACCCTGCTCCATGCGGTGAAGGGGAGAGAGTTAAACTTTAATCTGGCCGGCTACTGGGGAATTTGCTCTAAGTTTCCCTTGACAGGTGGTGTTTTAATTATTGAAAAATGCTCGGTTCATTTTTAGTTGAGCCACGAATAACTTTTTCATCAGGAAAAACAACTTGCAGGCAGAGCTAGGAACTTCCGGCAAATGTGGAGTAATTTTGAGGGTTTCTGCCTCACTCCCTGTTGTGCTGGTATGTGCCGTGCATGCACGAACGTCTTCTCTATTGAGCGTCTCATCCTGCTCGCCCCTCCGCAACATTAATATTATATATGCCTGCAAAATTCAGGTGGCTGTCGGCGGAAGCACATTTCCTCTCAATCAGGGAAAGCAGACAAAGAGGAAATGCTGTTTAGGTCCGTGTCAATTATTTTCCACATCGATGTGTGGAGAAATGACCTTCCCCGTGATAACAGCCTCTCTGCGGCACCCGACGCCGCAATGTACGCTCGGTGGAGAAATCACCAATTAGCATACAAATATGCACAATGTTCTCTTTGTGTAGCTTCATGTCGAAACATCTAAAGCTGAATTTTATACCAAAGAAAAAATGTGTCAGAGACAGTGGAGGCGTATATTTTGTTAGTTTGAAAAACTGCCTCGGAGAACTTGGTAGTTAACGCGGCAGATGAACTGAGTCGGCTCAGCACCACTCAGTTATGGACACAAACATTTTTTATGGAGATGAGGGAAATTATGCACCGGTATATAAAAAACAAAGATCTGTGCAACAGGTTGATATCCACACATTGTACCAGTCTGCTCTGTGATCTCTCTTAATGACTGAGCTCATGGCACCAGGCGTGACATGCACCAGGTACGTGCATAATGAGGAAATTCATAATGCATATTTGAAGCCGACCATATGGTTGTGGATATAGGACACCGGCGCTTTAAGAGAATCCCTGTATGTCTAATGAACCAGATCCTTGGTGTTGTATAATGTAAAAGCTATAATGGCCAAATGGAACAACAGTGGAATCCAACCAGGTACATCTACATACTTATTCATCCTAACAGGTTTACACTGCCCGGGGGAGTGCTGTGTCGACATTGGTGCAAGTTGGACGAGCGATCATTTTCATATTAATAACACTTGAATAAACAGGCGACCAGTTCTCTGAAGCAGTCAGAGGAGGCGGGGAAGTTCCTTCAGTCGGCCGACTGAGTTGAAACATGTCTTCTTCTACGTAATTATGATTAGTTAATGATTTAATTTCATAATATTGAACTGACTGGTGACAGATGCTGGTGTCCACCATGGCATCAACATGCAAAGGGTCGCTTCCTGTTTCAAAGTAGAATCACATTAGTTGTTTTGTTGCAGCAATGCTTTATATTGAGCTGTATTACAGAGCTTTTATTTTGAAAACTTTTGTTGATCGCTTAAGAGACATAATAACATGAGTTCGGTAAATAATTTAATCTTGTATATAAACCACACACTCGAACAGTAGAAAAGCTAATTTTGTTTCATTTTATGAAAAACATTGACTATAAAATATTCCCTGGAGATAAACAAGGTAGGACAAACACACAGTTTTCTAACTTCACTGCACACAAACAATAAAAAGTGATAGTATATAGTAAAACAGTTTGAGGAGGATTCACTAACGAACAGGAATAATGCTGAAGTAGCTGTGGAGCTTTAAAACTGGACAAGAGAACAGGCTGCTTGAGAAACTGCACTGGTTTACTCAAATACAGTTTGGAGTATCTTGAACTTTACTTTCTTTATGCTAATTTCCACTCCACTAAACTTTAGAGGGGAATATTGTACTTCATTCATTTATGTGAGGATGCTGGCTCAACAATATGTAAAGTAGTATTAAATTAAATTGAATGAGCCTCACCTTGACCAGCTACAACAGCAAAATGCTTCTTACACCCGAATGCATCAGTATCAGGAATCCACCAACAGATAAGTAAGTAACATAGGGAGCATATTTCTGCACTGCCAGTACTTTGACTTGATTGTTTGAGGACATTTAACTGATAGTAATCTTACCTAGGTAAGATTAGAATGTCATGTTCATATTAAAAGATCTAATTTCTTCTTCCCCCCCCCACTGCATCACTTGACACTATCATCTCATTCGGTCTGACATAGAAAGAAGTGGAGAGATTGTCGTTACAACAACGACGGCAGCTTAACACACGCAAGAGCGCACGCGTGCACAAACACAGCTTTCTTTTCCCGTCTCTGCTGAAATTGAAACAGTTCAAGTCCAGTGAATAACCTCAAGCGGGACAAAGGGAAACAGAGAAGTGGCCAAGGTAAGAAAATAAAAGTCCAGGCCATCAAAAAACTGAGAACCAAATATCAACCTGATGGAAGAGAGGCTTTTTTTAAAGGGATTAATAAATAGGTTAACCCACAGCTTCCCTGAATAAATGGAAGTAAATTAAGCTACAACTTCAATAAATTAAATCTAATACTGCCTTTGTACAAACAGAGGGTTTTGTAAGTCACCAACTTAAGTTATACTCTATATTGTAGAGCCAGGGGATTGTTATAGATAGAAGGTCAATGTGAGGCTCATTTAAATTAATCTAGAGAAAAACACCAATTAACAATGACAGACAGACTGGTTGGTCTTAGCTGTATCCAAGACCAAGATAATAACAACTAGATAATAAACATAATAAAGATTAAATTTAAGATTTAAAGTTGTGTAGTCCCTTATTTTTTTTCTCTTGTCTTTATTGCTCATTTGTTCTTATTTTAAACAATGTCACTCTGTCATGTTCAGAAACAAGTGGAAAGTATATTTATAAAATCTTTGACCGGTAGGGTATTTCTTTTCTATTTTTAGAGTTATGAAACCTAATTATATGTCTGGAGAATGATAAATGTATGTTCCTCCCTGAGCTCATTAAACATTGGCTCAATGTGGTTTGTCGCTGAAGAGAAGATGCTGTAGGTAATCAAAACACAGGGTTTCTCACAGTGTGCTGAAAACGCATGGGGTGAAAGGACCAGGTGCACACTGCTATTCTTATTAAAAAAAAGGGTTAGTCATTATCGTTTGCTCTGCACACAAACACAGTCAGCGCCAGCACCGGCTGTGACAGACCATTAAAGCACGTTCAAACCCTTCACTCTCAATCGCAGCTATTTCCGTTAGAATCCCAGTCGGAACTCAAACCTGTCCACTCAGATGGGATCCTCTCATTTCTTTAGTCATTGTGAGTTACACTTTCTGAGGGCGTCATTGTGAATTTGTGTCCATAAAACGTACATAACTCCAGTATTTGAGCAACCCAGTGATGATGGATGAAGGTATTGGGCGCAGTGTTGTAAGAGTGGCCAGAGTTTTATTTTGTCTGAGCTAGGATCACTGGTGTCAAACCTCTCGCTTTGAATAAACTGCAACCCAAAATCTAGAGAACCGGTTGACAGTTGAATCAGTGCCTCAAGGACACAGTAGCACCAACTGGGCATGGCAGGCTGCACAGTGGTAGCATTTGTTGCCGGACTGTGTTAGTGGGTTGCATCACACTGTAAACAGCAAGGGTTGCCTTTATTGTGTTGGCACCTGTAAATACCTCCTGGGCCTGAAAGGATCCAGGCAGTTAGACAGTGTAAAACTCACTTTGTCACCAATTAGAGGCCCAGATGGCCGGAGACTCACTTCTCATAAGTTGTAAAAGGGAAGTAAACAATTTTATTGTGTATTTTTTGGGGGAAGAAAGTGCTGTGGTTTTCCCTGTTAGGATAGCGAGTCTCTCTGCAGACACTAAAGCCTTGTCAGGCAGGATTCATTTCGGTGGGCTAAAGGGAAAATAAAACCTTGCTTATCTGAATCTTTCTTTGCCACTGAGAGAGAAAAACTGACGTGACTGCTGTTTGCATTCCCCTCACATGGTAATCTTCACTTGTGTAATATAAAACCGAGAGGACAAATTTAATTTAAACCAGCCACCTTATCTGTGCTTGTTTGAAATATCCCCAATCTTCAATATTTAAATGCTGTCAGATGAATTTCTACTGACTCTGTGATGTGTTTCGGTCTATTTCATGTCGTGAAAATCACATTTTAATGACTCACATCAAATATAGTAAGCACACTCAGTAAACAGCAGAGACACAGAACTTTCTTCCAGAAGGCACACGGGAAGAAAAGCGAAGCACGTTGCTGTTCATTACCATTTTCATATAATGAAGCAGATGCAGGTGATACTAAATTGATTTAGTCTGCTTTTACTTAATGTTCATGGCATTCACTCCTGCATGGGCAGGATTCCAGTGACCCATCCTGACACGCATTAGCCTGACGTACTGTGAAAGAGGCAAAGGCTTCACCTGCATTCAGTCTTTAATTAAAGGCTACTGAGGGCAATGAACGGAGGGAATAACAACAGAGCCCCGCTCTGAACCAGTCACTTCAATGTGCAGTCGACCAGGTGTCGATATTTGTAATACCTGCAATAAGACTGCGTTAAATTGCATCCTTTAATGACTTTACCTCCATATTGAGTCTGATGAGACAATGCTTAAATGAGGATCACAAAGTAAAGCTGTTAGGGAGCCAGAAACCAGAAGAAAATGAAATGTTCTTTTGGCAGAGAAAGATTAAAAAAGAAGAAAAAACCAGCTACTTAAAGCGAACACCTGCTCAGAGAACATTTCAAAGGCGGAAATCCATATTTCTTCTGTCGGTGGCATATGGAATATAATAAACACAACCACTTTCATTTTAATGAACCACAACATTCACAAATGCTAGGACACAAATGGTGAGAGAAAACACTGCAGACTGTTTTTACATTTAACTTTGTTACTTGAAGCTGACTGTACCAGTTATTAATTTGAGATTGACCTGCTTGTGGGTTCATTGTTTACTCAGTAGAGACTTAGAGATGGCTAATTTAAAATAGGTTGCACCAAAACAATTTGTGTGTACATCTTTTTGACATGCAGTGGAGGACTTATTCAGTTTCTTCACATTTATACTGTACAAAAAAAAATATATATATATATATGTGTTTGTGTAAAAAACTGAATTGTATTGCATTAATATGCTGTCACTGAAATGCAAGTCAAGTAAAATAAGCTAAATGCATAAAAGATGAACACAACTTGTTATGTGGAAACATGACAGTTATATATATATTTCTGTATTATTATTATTATTATTACTACTTTGTTCAAATGTACCAGGGATTTTACTGTTGCATTGATTTGAGATGAAGCTGCTTTTAACAGCATTTTTTATGATATTGTTATATAGTCATGACAATGATACTCATAGAAGTTCCGTGGATTAAAATAAATATCAAGGCGCTCTATATTTTTTTATAAGTTAGCTTCCGAAATACCAGATGGAACTGCTGTGTAGTTGACTTATGTAACTGGCACAACTGAAGATAACTTGATTACATTAATCAGAAAAAAGGACCTAAAAATGTGGTCCAAGCATCTGATTTGAAGAAATGTGGTCTAGCCATGATGTAATCGGGAAGTATAAATTTATATTTACATTTTACAAAAAGCTGTAAGACCTAATAATTTAAGCTACGTTACACTCGTCATATATGTATAATAACTACTATTTAAAACTGAATGAATACTAGATTTACTTTTGTATGCATTTATAAATTAAACAAAGGGACAAACAAATAGCATGCATAGTTGATTGATGCTATTAGACAGTGTTACTTACAACACTTCCTGTCGACAAATTAAAACTGGGTTTACTCAGTAGGGCATTTCAAACGTATTATGGCGCAAATGAAAAGGGTAAATAATGAAGCCAGGTTGAAAGCAATGGACTTACTATTCAATCCTGATGAATGCAACGTGGGAGAGATCACATTCTGAATTTTTCATGGTGCTGGTTACACAACACACAAGAAGCGGGCGATGGCAAAGCAAAAGATTTTTAGTGCCAATAAAGCCTCGGTTCTCTCTCAACCCACTTGGCCTCCCTCAGAAAGGTTCAATTCTGCAATAACAAATCATATTTAGACATTTGGGGATTTTGAGAAAATACCAATTTACCACTCAAAATACCAGAATGGCACACCCTCTTGCGTTTCAGTCAAATACATGTGGTTAATTGTCATAGTGAATTAAGACTGGGCTAGTGCGGGTTCCTCGGCGGGCTGGAGGTTGCAAAAGCAACACTGGGATGTGGTCATGGGGAAGTCAAAATGATGGACTTCAGCAGAACACAGGGATTTGGAGAAAAAGCCCATTCTGGGATTTAGTTGTGCCATACATGCAGAATGAAAGAGTATCCTGGATTTTCCCAAGCTAAACACTAAGCTGTGGTGGCCACACTAAGATGTCTCTAGCTTCCTGTATAGAAATAAGAGGATGAGTTGGAATGGTGTGGTGCAGCACAAATCTTTGACCCAGAATCCCCAGTGACCCAAAATAGATTTATCTGGGTTTCTGTAAAAACTCTTCAGCACAAAACTCATTTAAAAGAGAACGAATGACAGATCCTTCATTAGCACACACACAGTAAACTTCAATTTCTTTGTTAAAAACAGGGAATGTTCTTGTTTTTCTTTCGGAATGAAAAGGAGTGATCGCTCAAATCCAATGGCTCTTTTATTTTCAAAAAGCTTCACTTAAGTATTTACAGTTTGTGCAAAAACATTTAAAGGTTTCAAGGACTTTACATTGTAAGTTCAACCTCAAGGCACATACATGGAACAACATCAATATTTCGTCATGAGAACAGAAATTTAACTTTGGTTCCTAAGAAAACGTCTCGGTGTGGATGGCTAACGTTAACACTGCGATCGTCTCGATGAGAAGCCAGAACGGCAGAGTGTCCCGACCTAGCTGTTTTACATGCACTGTAAAGTTCCAGCTCATACTGTATCTCAACCACCGCTGGGTGATTGCTCGGAAAAAACACAAAAAAACCAACAAACTTTAAAGTTCAAAACCTGGTATGACAAAATGAAAGGCTACGAAGCTAAATACAGTACATGCAAAAATCCTTGAATGAATGTCACTGGCTATAATCGCTATTTGCAGTGAAGGGTTTTGCCTATAGGAAGAAAAAGATGACTTAAAAACGTACTCAGCCTCTCGTGTGTTTAGTCTGAACTGACCCCTCGGTGATTGAGCATAATTATTTCAACGTGAATCAATGAGCTTTAAGGGAAATTACTTCTCGGCACCCTGAAACAGTAATAAACCGACGCTTGCAGACTCTAATACATTTTGTGTGTAATTCCATTGGTCACGGCGCTGCTGCAGCGTTCTTTCATCAAGCAAGTAGAAAATTAAGAGTAATGTATGCTGCGACGCAAACACCACGCTCCTTCCCGGTCCCGGTTGAATCATTATCCATGCGCCGCTTAAGGTCTGGCACTATGGATGAACAGTCTCTCGTTAGCTACTCGGTGTCATGTTTAGTGTTGTTCTCCTTGTTAATACTGTTATTGTTGCCACCGTGGCTGCAATCTGTTGGAGAAATGTGCTTTCTGTTCTGCCGTCTCTTTGTGTCTCATCTTTTCTCTCTTTCCTCGCGCCTTTCCCTCCTCCTACTCGAAACTCTCTCGAGCTAATCATTCAGTCCTGCATAAAAGGTAAGGCAAATATCTGTCTCCGTTACACATTCACAGACATGGGGGGAGATAATATATGGTGCAATAGTTTGACCTGACATGTCAGCATGTGAGAGAGAGAGAGGGCTTTAATCTTCAAAGGAAAAAAACAATCGAAACCATATCTTATGTAAATATTTCTCTGCGTGGGGGTTATGGTCAGCTGATGAACCGTTGGTGGGTTAGGTGCTCAGCTAGTTAGCTTCATGATTGTAAAGCAGGGTAAATCAACACGCAGGCCAGGGCAACCTGATGGGTCTGTGTACTGGGTGTGCTGATATGTGGATATTAGTAGAAAAGGGGTAAAATAAAAAGTGGAAATGCTTTGGTAACCACAGAAGATCACAGTAACAGTAAACCCAACATGAAAATAAAAACATCTACACAAGTTTTTTGATTAAAATGTATTCATGCTAAACGTTTTAGCCTTTAAAGTGTATGTAATTTGCCTGGGGAATGAGATCATAATTAACATTAAATTCATTCCTCTATAATTCCGTTTATTTAAATGTTCCCACTTAAAAGAAAATTTATCCCACTGTCATGTCTGTAAGGCAAATCAGAATCTGTTTCTCCAAAGGTAAAAAAAAATTAAATCTGCGTCCCAGCTATTTTAAAGCTCACAGATTAACACAATATACCTTCTTTGTTTAATGGGTGCATACACGAATATAGAAAAACTGACACGATGTGGCTTCATGGCAAGAAAGAGCCAGTCTCGCTGTTTCCTCCTGTTTCCAGTCTTTATGCTAAATTAAGATGAGTGGCTTGGAGTGGGAGCTTCTTATTGAGCATTCAGACATGAGATTAGTTAAAATTTTGATAACTTTCTTCTAAATTTCTTCCCAATAAATATAATTGTTTTTTTCAAGCTGTTGCCAATTGGCTGAAGTAAAGTTTCAGAAATGAAACCCCCAATAAATAGAATATGTGTCAATACAAATAAGACTCTTGGATACAGCAGCATTATGTGAAAATAGATCATTTCATTAATTAGCTGTGTTCATGAATATCGGTTTGCTTGATCAAAATTTATCTGTAGACCACTTCAAATTAAAGTCGTGGTCAGAGCTATTGCTGACGTTACAGTAAGTGCAGCTACTTTTGAGATGTTCTGACCTCTGAGGTAAATCCTCTCAGAGATAATCTCCACACTCAGGAGTAACTCGAGTACAAGCCCTTAAAAATCATTTCACTGTAACTTGTTTGGCCTAGTTTGCAGTCATTCAGTTCAAGCAGCCTCACAAAGAGTTAACACACTCGCTCTCTCAGTGTGAGCTCCACGCAGCCAAGTGAAAATAAGGTCTACATATTTTTCTCCCTTTTTTGGTCGAGGATTACGAGCAGGGGAGGGGGCTGAGCGACGGGGTCAGCGCTGGGAATTCTGTGAGCTTGGCCCCCTCAAAATAAAATCTTGTCAAATCAAATAAAGTCTCCTTAAGAAGTGCATAATGAGGACCTCTCACTGGCACCTCACATGCAAAGAGCTGCCTCCACTGCCCATGAGCCGAGGTGAAGGGAAAACTCTTTTAATTGAGCCCCCGCAGGGATCAGAGGGGCGGAGACCGACAGGGAGACAGGGGAGACAGCGAGACAGACTGGGGACGGGAAGACACAGGAAGCGAGGGGGGAAACGGGTCGAGGATGTTATTTGCGGGAACTAATGTAGGGAGGAGAGCTTGTGCAATTGTTCAGGTGTGCAAACCATAAATGAAGGAGACAGTCTCATAGTCGGGAGACAAAAGGATAAATGATGGGAGGCGAGATGAGCTGCTCAGTCACCACTGTGCACTGCGAGGATTATGGGTGGAGTGCGATCTCATTGTTGTAATTTCCTAATTTATCAAAAAGCCTAATGAACGCTGAGACAAGGCTGAAATAAGTGGGTGTTTAATTAGCATTATGTGTTTGTCCTCTGTAAATTCATCACACACTCCATGCACACACACACACACACACACACAGAGGAACAGGGCCCCCCCCTCCCTCATGATAGACCACAGCGGTGAAAATCCATATTATTTAGCCACCAAACACAGAAAACGCTGTTAGTTTTGAATGTTTCCACATCATTAAGTAGCTCGATGAGCAATAACACTCCAAACAATGCCGTTTGACCATGAGTAATGCCGTCTGTGTAATGGACTCAAAAGGGAATGGTGGAGGTAAAGTGATCCCTCTGTCTCGCACTCTGTTCCTCTGTCCCACACATGACGATGAGAGAAACTGCCCCCTTGTGGCCTCACTTGCCCAAACACAGGGAAAATGCATAAAAAAAAGAAGCAGAACAAAATGAGCGAATTTCTTCAAAAGGCTCCGGATGTCTCAGCACATCCATGCACCTCATTAGGGACAATAATCCTTTGTTGCTTTTTAAGCTCATGTTAATAATTGCACGTCCTCACCAGAAAAACTGAAAATGTGCTCCTTCCCAGAGTTTTCCAAACGCATCCCTTAACTAAGCGCACCTTTGTTCGACTGTAAAACAACCGAACAAAGATACTTTTGGTGTTAGGGTACTTCAGGGAAATCTCAGAGCAGGCTTTCTAACAGCACCGGTGACATTCTCCCTAGCACAAGCAGCCACAGTCCCTTCCCTGGATCCCCACCACTGCTCATTTCCTGCCGTGCTTCCGCTAATAAGAAAAGTGCACTTCAATTCTTTTTTACAACATGCCACCTATGAACCAGTGCTTTATTTCCACAGCGCCCTAATCAGCAGTGTTTGGATTTCCCCTGTGCTGTGTTGTCTTTACTACTGCTCTGTTGTACTGGGGAGTGTTTTCACTGTGTCAAAGCGTAAAAAGGCAATTTTTTTGCTTCTGTGGTTAGCAAAGGATCCCAGCCCTCGAAGCGCCCCAACATTTCCAAGGCCGACAGCGTTTGTCCGAAGCTACACCCAGGGTGCCGTGATTGTACAAATCCATGTTCATGTACAGTACTGACCATTAAAACAACTTTCAAAACCCTGCTGATTATAAAAAAAAGAAACACTTGTATCTCTTTTCTAAGAATAAAAAAGATAGCAGAGAATCCAACATTATTATCCACAGTATAAATTACATTGTAGACAGAACTTGGAAATATATATAGTACAGTTATATTTCACTAGGTTTTTTAGGTTTTTTGTTATCTACACAAACAGTGTATGTGTGTGTATTTATGCATGTATCGTGAAGTGTTTCTTGTGTGTGTGTATGCATGTGTGAATGCCTCTGTACTGTTTGCTGCTGCATCACGTTTGGCAAAACTCTGTACTGGGCACGTTGCTGCTCTTGCAGTAGACTATACTGTTGTTACTGAGGTGACACTCTCTAAATCCAATGCCCCCATTGGGCGTGTAGATGGGTTGAATCCGGAAATCTCCCTTGAGAAGCTGCTCATTGTTCAGCGCCACTATCTGAAAACTGGTCTCAGTCATCTCCAGAATGGAGTTATCCTTCTTGGTTCCTGCCTCGCAGTAATCGTCTTTTCTCCTGCCGCGGTTGTATTTCCACTTGTTCGAAGCTGACCGGCTCTTCCTGTGCATATGCCAGCAGAACAGACTGAGCAGAGTTACCAGGATGATAAGAACCGCCCCACCTATGATCCCAGCCATTAGCAGAGTTGAATTGATGCTCTCCTGAGGAGCTTGGTCTCTACCGGGAATCTTAGTTGACAAAGCAGTCTTGGTCCTGGCCTCGGAGCATATAGTATCCTCTCCAGGCCTGTAGGAGTTAAGGGTGTCCAGCACGTGTACACAGATCCGATACACAGACCGGGGCTCCAGGTCAAGGAGGCTAATATGCCGCCGGCCCCCGCTCACCGTCTGCTCCCGCATTGCTTCGTTTATTTGGGTTTGGCCCCTTTTGACCCAAGTGACCTTGTAGCCTGTGACAGTGAAATAAGAATCCCAGCTGACCTCAATATTGGTGGCGTTGACCACATTGAAGGAGATCTGAAGGGGGTCCTCATAAGGAGGCAGGGGGCCAGGAGGGTTAACATGGATAGGGGGTAAGGGTGGGGAGGGTGAGTCAAGGTAGTAAGGGACGGATGTTGTGATGACATTGGAGATCATGGTGGTGATAGGGGTGGTGGTGGGTGGGGGAGGGGGTGTAGAGCGGAGTGTAGGCCAGGGTGGCTGATCGGGTTCAACTGGGCACTCAATAATATCCAGCGTGAGCTCTCTGATTGCCATGCCACGCACCTTGTCTGGACTCAGGCACACAAACCCCCGGGCATTGATGGCAGTGGGCAAGGACTTGAGCCACACCACCACCCATTTCACTGCACAGTCACAGTGCCAGGGGTTATTGCGAACTATGAGGTGCCTTAGGCTTGACAGGCCGTCAAACACACCCTGTGTTAGAGTCTGGAGCTGGTTGCTGGAGACATCCAGTTTTTCCAGCCTGTTTAGGTCAGCGAACGCTGCAACAGGGATCTGGTTGATCTGGTTCTCCTGCAGGCTTAGTTTGACCAGTGCCTGGCTGGGTAGGAGGGGAGGGGGGAAAGTGAGTGAATTGCGGGCCAGAGCAAGCTCGCGGAGGTTGGCTAGGTCCTGGAAGGTCCCTGGCGCAATGCCCTCATCCGTCAACAGGTTCCCATCCAGCAGGAGGCGCTGCAGGCGCGTCACATTCTGGAAGGCCTCCTCTGCAATGATAGCAATGCGGTTCTCATCCAACCGCAGCTCCTTCAGGTCCTCAGGAAGGCCAATGGGAACGCTGCTTAAGTGGTTCTTGGTGAGGAAGAGGAGTTTGAGGCTCAATGCCTCCCTAAAAGCGCCTTCTTCCACCCCTACTGTGGAGATGGAGTTATCATCAAGGTGCAGCTCCTCTAATTGAGTAAGCTGAGCCAGGGCTGCCTTGGAAATCGTTTGGATATTGTTCTCCTGGAGGTGCAAGATCTTGGTGTTTTTGGGCAAATTGATCGGAAACTCATCCAGCTGGTTGCCGTAGAGATAGACGGTCTCCACAGAGGCCAGATTGTGGAGTTCCATAGGGAAGCCAGCACTGTTGATCTGGTTGTTATGTAGGTAGAGGACCGTGTAGCCCTCCTCTATCCCAAGAGGCACTGATGTCAGGCTGCGTTCATTGCAGTACACAAACAACTTGTCACAGCGACACTCATCCGGGCAAGAGGCAACTGGGCTGAATTGCATTTGGAGGCTTAGTATGACAGTCAACCAAAACTGCAAGAATGAAGCCCAATCTTTATTCCAGGGTCCAGCCAGAAACTCCATAGTGGAAAAAAATGGGGAGATGGAAACAACAATAAAAAGAACTGGGTGGGACAAAAAAAAAGGCAATGACGTATATATATATATATCCACTGAAAACTAGACTCAGGAAAAAAGTCCAATGAGGTGAGTTAAATAATGATGCAGTTAGCTGGGAAAAGAGCAGGAAACCGTGGGAGTAATCCTGTAAATGCTAGTCCTCAGCTGAAGAGCGATGGTCTCATTAGTGGTGGCCAGTCCTCTGACTGACTCCATCCATGCTGAGACATCAGACCATAGCAGGACTCTTCACTCGTTCATCCATGCAGAGCTCAGCCAGGGCCAATTTGAAGCCACGCAGAAGAGAGCCACCACAGGCCCCACTTGCCTGTCCGTCACACACTGCTGGTCCCCAACTGGGGCAGAGTCCAAGGGGGGTGACATTTGGATCCAGAGACCTGTGAGACAAACAAAGAAATGCTAGATTAGTATTGTCAGGGGTGGTCTGTTCTTGGGGGAAAGAAGGGTTTTCTCTTTTCCCTTTCTTCCTCTGTCTCTTTATTTGACATACAAACATACACGCATACCAACAGTGTTTCCCTCGCTCTCCCCCTGCCCTTCTCCACCAAACACAAAGACACGAGTCACATAACATACCGTTCAATGCCGATCTCAAATTATGCACTGGATATTTCAAAAAAAGACTCAAACCATCTGATAAATATTCAGGACGGCTCTTTGCACATCCGGTTTCGCAGACATAAAGAGGGCTTTTCATCCCCTCTGCTCTATCAAAGGAGGGAATAGACCACTGCAAGGACAGAGAGTCGTGGGTTCACAGAGGTTCTCAGCAACATCACAGTCGCTTAATGGAAGAATTGCTAGAAAGAAATACGGCTAATAATACATCTGCCCTTTGCAGATGCACAGGATATTTTCTTGGAAGGGGAAACAAAATAAAACAAGTTACGACTGTCTTGTGGGCAGAGGTACACGGGTAGACAAAGCGCTTACAGTAAACAGAGTGGATTGTTTTGCCGGTGGCCTAAGGAGGAGTGAGTTATTACGTGTCGGGCCTGAACACACCATAATCAAACTCCACATTTAAAGCTGTGTGGAGTGGAATTATGAAAACAAAGGGGGGGTGGACAGTCGAGGAATAGAGACCCCCCGCATATCAGCCCACTCCTCTCGCCAGAGTGACATACACACGCTGTCAAATGAAATGGGATTGGAAAATAATTTAGATCTCCCAACTGCGATAAATGATCAATACAGGCCGTTTTTCAACATGGGGTGGCCAGTGGTAAAGCACAAGGCCACCGGATTACAGAAGAACCCTGGATCCATTATTCCAAGTTTTATGAGCCATCAAACACCACCCCCCCTCCCCTCCGTCTCCCCCTACATGATTGAACGATACTGTTTGTCATCGGTTGCTTTCAGCTAAACTAACCCCCCCGCCTCACCTCACCTCGACTGCCTAGGCCATAGTTAGATGACACACAATAATGGGTAGGATGGGTTCAATCTTAAACACGGGAACGGCCATGAGCGTGGGATTAAGGTGTCCTACCGGGTTTGTCGAGCCTGCAGCAGCCACTGAGCAACACAACTCCCAGTGAACATGCGATTCCTGAATTCAGTCCATTTTTTTTCAATCTAGATATCAAGTGTCAGGCAGCCATTGGCACAGGATATTTTTTCAGAAGAAAAGAACAAGAGACAAATATTTAAAAAGTTGATTATGAACATTCGGGATTCTAACCATTTGCCTGCGAGCTTCTCCAAATTCCCTGTGTTGCTGTGAGGACTATATGGTGCCAACGCTGGCTCATTGTGGCAGAGATGGAGAAACAATCCTTTGACACACATCTGTGATCTACTTTTCTAAATTGAAAGAGCTAAATTTAATCAAATAAGCTTCAGGGGGAGGGGGGGGGAATAAGCAAGCACATGAGGCGATGAAATGTGCTGCCACAGCAGCAGAACCAACAGCAGAAGGCAGCAGCACCAAGATTATTATAGCTGCATGAATACAACGTTACTGGGAACCCAAATAATAACCTTAAAACGAGGCACGGCATCAAGAGGACCTGGGATGGCAAACACCCAGCCTGATAAACTGTGGACATACACGGATCAAGGAAGAAAAGTGCATCGAAGAGATTTTTTTTTCTCCCTCCTTTCTCTTTTTATTTAATTTCCAGATGAGGGAGCACAGCTCCTCGCCACCAGATGAACGCTGAGATAGCTATGTGGCCAGGACAATCCGATTAGGAGTGGATTTTGGCGACAGAAACGCAATTAAAAGTTTAAAATGGATAGGGTCTTAAAGAGGCGATAAGAGGCGGATCAGGTATACTTCAAAGTCTGCCCAGCGAGCGCTGTTCATTTGAATGAATTATTTCAAAGGGGGAATTGAAAACCGTGCAGTGCATTGAGAGTGAAAGAAGAAGAAGAAAAAAGGGAAAGAGTCAGGTTTTCTCCGGGGTGAGAAATGTGGAGCTGTGCGCATTGTGGCGCTCTAATATGTAACTGGGAGACACACACGTTTAATCAGCCAGTAAATACATAGACCAGGATTTTTAATTAATCTATGAAAGTGAGTGGGAATTGGTGGAGCAGTCAGTTTGGGAATATCGGTGCGCGCAGAGCGCTTTGGTTTTTAGGATGAGGTGCATATTTTAAAAGCGACATTTAAATCCGATTTGAATTGGAAAAGTAGTCGATTGATACAGAACTTCAGCAAAGGCTAAATCTAATATTCTCTCCTCTATAAATCCGTGTCCCGGGTTACAGAGAAACATCCACCGTACCTTTGGCGAGCCGTTATCCATTATAAACCCTGCGACCGCGTTCAACTTCCCCCCTCTGTCTTTACGCGTCTGTCCTTCAAGCGGTGCCGCTGTACAGCTCCGCTCGGTGACACCGTGGTTCCTCGGTTCCAATCGGCACCAGCTCGGACCCGGCAAGTCCACAAAACAGCATAATTCCCCCGCCTGCGTCCCCAAAGCCCCGCGGTCGTGGCTGCGCGTCCGCTCCGTCCGCACTTTTCTCCCTTCTTTCCTTCTTTCTTTCTTTCTCTCTCTTTTTTTGTGTGCGTGTACTTGCCCAAGCTCCACACGGCAAAACGGAGCCGCTGCGCCTTCAACTCAACACTGTCTGCAGCAGCAAGCGAAGCGGCGGCAGGGCGATCGCAGCGTCCACTTCTCCCGCTCCGCACTCGCCGAAGTGTCCGCCGCCTGAGCCTGATCCGCCAGGGGCCATGACGGCCAGCTGCGTCCGTGCGCTGCGCTCCTCCGGGTCGGCCGCTCCAACTTGGCGTTAATTTTTACGCAGCGCAGATCCGCAGAGCCGGACTCCCTGCGAGTTGTTTTCTTAGATGGGCTCAGTTGATAGTGCGACGTGTGTGCCTTGCTCACCTCTCCCTCCCTCTCTCTCTCTCTCTCTCTCTCTCTCTCTCCCTCTCTCTCTCCCCCTTCTCTCTCTCTTTCTCTCACCCTCCTCCCTCTCCTCAGAATAAAGAATGCATCTCCTCCAGCAGCTCCTCCGATGGCTCCCGGCCACAGATCCTCCTCCTCCCTCACTGCAGAAAATAGTTTGTCTCTCCCCGCGCACTTTTACCCCCGCGTGCCCTCCGCCTGGCAGTACACCTCACCCGACGTCCGCGGTGTCTGGGCTGCCATTTTAATCACAAAAAGCCCGGAGTCACATGCCTCAATAAATAAAATAACCCCCCCCCCACACACACACACGCAGGAACACGCGGCTTTAATATTCCTGGACGTGGGACTGTATCCTCAGGGTCGCAGCGTGTCCCCGCAGGGCCTTATTATCTATCTGGACCCTTTCTCCAGGATGTTTTATGACCGCTATAACCCTGCTGCTTCTTTTCGATGCCTTTTTCCTTTTTTTTAATTACTGCTGTATAATTAGCCCCGAGCGAGGAGCTCAGTCTCGTCCTGACTTCGACTTCTCGCGCAGTGATTTGAGGCGTTTAGACACGCGCTGACATCCGAAGTCATTTCATCTGACTTCATGGCTAATGGCCACCTGATTCAGCAGGGCTACACGCACGCACACGCACGCACGCACACATTGTTTTGCATGCGGTCGTGCAGCACTCTGCTCACCACCTCTGTGCGCGCACACGCCTGCATTAATATAACTGATGGCAAGGACGTGCTCGCACACCTACTGGACAGTATATACAGGAAATACTATTTAAATATTTTGTTGCGTTTTGCTGGACACACACTATGTGTGTATGTTGTATCTCTCTCTCTCTGCCCCCTGTCTGTTTTTTTCTTTCTCTCTCTCTTTCTCAAACACACACACTCACACACACTATGCATGTCTCTCTCTTGCACTATCCCTATCTGTCTTTCTCTCTCTGTCTATGTCCTACTCTCTCTTTCTCAGACCCCCCCCCTCTCTATCTCTCTCTCTCTCTCAGACATAATTATCTTCCACAGTCAGACTGCTGAAAACTTTTAAAAGAAAAATGATCACAGTCTTACTCTTAGAAAAGTTCAATCCATAAGTAATGAGTCACATCCTCGCTCAGTAAATCCTTATGCCTGGCCTGGTATGTGAGCAGTACTTGAATGTGGTAACGAATGTTCGCTAATGTTTTGTGAACTTTCAATAGATAACGGATATCAACAAATCAATTGTCTGACTTTGTTTTCTTTTCCTTGTGCTTATGTTTCAGCTTTTACTCCATAACGGCCTATTGTCTCCAAAGCTGCTGTTAAGCTAAAGTTACCTCCTAAATTTAAAATGAACATTTACGCAGATATCAAGTTTTTGTTGATCTGTGTTTGTTAATAATTTATTTGTTTTTATATTATTTATATCTTGTAACTCCTACAATAGTATTCACCAAAGAAATGAATCAGTGATTCCAACTGCCATCTCCTGTGGCATTGACGATGTATAAAAATAGATGTACTGTGACCATATGTATTTTATGTGTATAATTTTTGTGAGGGTAAAAATCGTGTGAGGAGAGAAACCTGGCTGGCCTCCCTAAAAAAACAGGTTTAACGTTTTAATAATATGAAAAACAAGCAGTCAAAGTATACTGCAGGTCCAGAAAGTAAAGCAGAAGTACCTGAAACCTGTAAGCTTCTGCATGAAAAGCATAAAGGGACCACACTTCTGTTTTTAAAATCTAAATGGCCTTGGCCAAAATTTCAAGCTCAAAACTTTAAAACAGGAATTTCAACGACAAATGTGTAATGTCGCGTTGCACGAACATTGCATTCCTAGCTAGTGTTCACTTTCGGAGAGAAATATAAACATAATAGTACATTAGCTTCTGCTAAATGTTGAAATTTACAATGCGACAGACAAGTAATAGTAAACTACAAAATGGGGGTTGTAAAAAAAAAGGAGGTGATAAAATGAACTAGATCAATGTTTGTGGTCGTCAGAGGGTTTATGACGTGCTCCAGTGCTCCACAAATCATGGTAGCGGTTCTGCTAGTATTGCAGATGATTATCTGTAACTGTTATGTACTATTATCTTGAAGCTAAGGACAAATGCTTTGTCCTTTGAAAGTAGAGTAGTTACACAATGTTCCGACACAGGACGGTAATACAATTCCTTTACTAGGGAGAAATTTCGAGTTTAAATTTGTCTGGGGAAATACTAAAGCTGTCATGTTCTGTGTTTTCCATGCTACTTTATAGGCAAGGCGAGGATCATAAAAGGCAAACAGGAGTCACCAGATCCAGCAGGTCAGCAGGTGCACTATTCGCTTTGATCTCGGCCCCTACCTTTAAAATCGCTCTTTGACTTCTGCTGAATCCACTCCAACACAGACAGCTCATGAAAAACTTTCCCAAACAAATCATGTGGCTGCTGTTCAAATGACCAATGTCATTTTGTGCAATCGGGCCGTCAAGTCTCCTTCCACGTCAGCTCTCCGTGAGATGATTTGGTTGTTCTGTGTTTGCCTTTCATGTTTAATTTCAGCTGCAACGTCCCTGAGATGGACGGCAGACGCAAGGCCCAGTCCACAACATTTAATTCCTTCATAAATCAAGCTTCTGTGCACGGCATGAATTATTGATTGAGTGAATTTAGAGGAAACGGCCTATTCTTATTGTCTCCTTGATGGACATGTTTTGCGGCTGGTGCAGCGTTCTGGAACGTCTCTTCCTGGCACACGAATGGGGATAAAATGACAGACACTTCAATGGGCCTATAGGCAAATATGCTCAAGCTATCATCCTGTGTGTTAATTTGATTTGCTCATTGTTGTCTGAAAAAAGAAGGGAGCAGTAGTAAGATGTAAAATAGACAGAAAAAACTGACTGTACTTCATTAAAAAGTACTTTAAAATGAAGCTTAATTAAATCTAAGCTTCTAGTGAACTATCTGTAATGTGCCTTCCTCTTGCCTCTCGTGCAAGATGTAGAATTCCTCAATTCTTCTCGCTGTTATTTAAATTTACATGATTCACTGTCTCAGTGTTTCGGAAATTAAACCATAGAACAAATAAACAGTTGGTGATTTTATAAACAAGGGATCATGGAATGTTATTATTCAGCAGCTGAACACACTGACGTTTTTTCCACCATGAGAGTGAAGCATGGCTCAGAAAGTTTGTCTCAACACTGGAGCAGCAGTTCCCACAAATGTGCTGCACTGCTACTTTGCTTGGCTTTCACCTTCTGTCCAGCTTATTCAAACAGCTCTGTGAGGTTCAGGCCTGGAGATGGAGGCTACATCCACATTACTGTATTTTCGTCTGAAAACACTCCAACTCTGCTACCGATACGCCAGACATCCACACCACTCCTCAGTTTTAAAGATGCAAAAAAGTTTGTAAATGCTGCTCACCCTGTTTTAGTTTGAAAACTCTGGGGCCATGTTTTAGTCTTGACAGACATAAACAGAAATGTTTGGAAACAATGACGTAGACATTCACAACGAAAATCGGCATTAGCCTCAGTTACCGGTGTTGAACACAACATGGATGATCAATTACAAGCACTGCTGACCCTTTTCTCTTTGCTAACGGTTGTTCTGCATTTTACAATAATACAACACAATTGTATGACGCAAGCTATTATTCGAGCAATCTGCAACGTTCCTGTGTCCGGTGGGATGTGCATGCCTTCAAGAGCATTTGTATTGACAGGGATTAAAACTGAATTTGATCGAAAATGCTTGTTTGGACAGAAATTGCTTTAGTTTGAAAAAACTAAAACTCGGTGGTTTGGATGTAACCTGAGCGGCTCTTCATGTGACTTCAAGACCACTGTCTGTGTCTTTATCTTGCTGTAGGAGGAAGCAGCAGATTGTTTCTCTTTGTAATTCGTTTTTTCCCCCTCACCATTCTGAACAACTACAGAATTACTTCATGCAGTACAATATTGTCCTAATTATGCATTGCGGGCATAATAACACAGTTTGCTCCAACACTGCCTTTCTATACACCAAGGATTTAGAAGAACTAAACAGAGGCACCTGTAGGTATAGTTCACATTAACTTTCAAGGCTTCATTTCCTTCCTTGCTGCAGGAAAGCTCTACAGTTACTGAATTCATAATCCCTGAAATAGGCCTGTTTATAAGAAATGTATATTCTATTCAGTTTTTTTGGCTTGAATTATTTGAATATCACAAAAAACTGGGAAACTGATCGTGTTTTTAAACCAGCATGTAATTTTGGTGAGGATATATTGTACATATCTGAGGTCCAGAGTGGATAATTGCAGAGAAATATTTCAGCCTACACCCTCTCCAAAGTGGAAATTCCCCTTCTATGCCTTGCCCAGAGACCTTCCCAGAGTTTCTGGCGTGGTGTATTTACTCTACACGCTTGTGTACCTTGATAACGCTGCAGATACACATGACCCCAGAACACATCAAAGCTGCCTCTGTCCATGTGCTGCTGTTCAAGACCCCCGAACTATGCTGACGGAGGGTATGGGGAAAAAGTGCACTCAGATATGCAGAAATGTTTATCCCATGGTTATATTCGCTCCAGTCTCTGGAGACATCATTAGCTTATCACATTTCTCCCTGCATGAATTTTCATCTGGACACTGAGAGGCACTTCAAAGATGCCAACAACATCAGTGTTTAAAATCCAGCCCGCAACTATTGGCAACCTCTTTGAAAGAACTTACGGTGGGAAACCACAGCAATATTGTAAATTGTGAAAGCATGATATTATCAGGCCCGTCGCCTGAGAGTTTGCTGGCTTAAAGAAAAATATGCTTATTATGTTTAGAGTGGGCGATCAATGCGTTCATTAATTTCTTAGGCGATGTAATTATGTTCACCCCCGTCGATTATCAATCTACATGCATCCAATACAGCATGGCTCCCAGTAGAGAACCTGTTTTCACAGCCGAGGAAACCAGTCAGCCAAGGGCGTACTGTGTGTTTTACTCGAGGAGTGAGAGGGGGGGAGTGACGGGGGAGTCAAGAGGATTGCACCAGCTCCTGAGCCCCACTAGACCTAAAATTCATTTTTCCCTCCACCTTCAGATTTTTTTTTATTGCTCACAGTGCAAGCATATCATGGCTGACAGACACTGGGCAATACAGTAGCGTATACAGTCTGTGCACTACACACAACACAATTATTATTTCATCATTTGGTGTCTCCCAAATGATGGTAGAGTTAGAGTAAACAACATTTACCACCCCCACCTTCCCTGCTTGTTAAAGTCGTACAAATCGTCCTGACCCTCCAGTAAGAAAACTGACCGAGGCAGCTCTTCATCCGATCTAAGCTGTTGTCATGTGCGGTGTGATATGTGACAAATAAAAATGTATAAAAGAGGTTGTTGTAAGGCTCGAAGTTTTTTATATAGGAAGTGTGAAATGGTCTGTGGAGCTGTCAAAAGGCCAACGATGCTCTATCAGGGTCATTCGGTGAGTAGCAGCGAAGGCGGCCCTCTCACATGAGCATGTGAATTATAGTGGAAGGCAAAGTGAATGCAGGGTCCTGACTGAATGCTGCCCTGTGCTAATGCCAGGCTGTAAAAACACTAAGTTGACAACAAGCAAGCCCCTGTAGTTCTGCTGAGGGAGGGAGGGATGGATGTGAGAGAGAGAGAAGCAAGCGGAGGAGTGCAGGGGGAGAAAGAAGGGGCGAGCGACAGAAGAAAGGAGATAGGGAGGTTTGAAAAGGCTCAAAAGGAGGACAGGACGAGAGGAGTGTGGATTATTGCTGTTTTTGACATGTGGCTGCCGTGTCATCCCGAGATTTAATACCTCCGACAACTGCTTAGCAATTGTGAAGATATGTGGTGGCCATTTTGTGCTGACATGTGCTATGACAAATAATACAGCTTAGAGGAGCAATTCACACTTGGAAAATCCTATTTGATTTAACCCCATCAGCCTGTGACATTGAATGCATCCCTTCAAGTATATTGTGGTCAAGTGTGGCCCCATTTGAGCCTCATTCATCATCATTATATTCCGGTCTCATAGCAGAGTGTCTGATTGTCTGAAAAATAAATACCTGGTGTAAAAGCCAGGAAGTCATTTAACAACACTTACTGCTGCTTTTTCCATAACCTTCAAAGACTTGTGAAACCATCTGGATGAAAGAAAGTATTCGGTCTGTTGCACAATAAAGACGATTGTAAAAAGCTTTTTTCAAGGTGCCCCTCATGTTAGCTGTTTTAGGATAATATAAGATGAGATAAGATAAGAATTACCTTCATTGAAATTAAAAGGGGAAATTAATTAAGAATTAAAAATAAGAATAGAAACATAATCCAGAACTAGGGCGGCGAGCAGCACTGTGTGGGCCCGAGCACTTGATGCGGACGTGATGGAGGGTGACCAGGGACCGGGGCGATACAGCGCTGTGTTGCGTGTGTTTTGTGCAACGCTGGAAGGATAAACATGTGACTTCCTGTGTCTGTCACCTGGCGCTGGACCACGCCCACTAATCACGCATTACAGTCCCCGCCATCGAGAGATGACCACACAGTGAACATTTTATGTAAATCAAATTAAAGTTGTAAAACTAGGCTGTGTGTTGCTATCACTATCACTACATACAGACTAATAGATCTTTTCAGCTAGCTTCGTTTCGGGTTAGCTAACAATAGCTAGATCAACAAAATAAAACTCGAAATATAACAGAATATGCTTAATAGACTGATTAATATGCATTTGAAAAAATATGCTTTTAATTTTCTTTATCTATAGTGTTAGTATGGCTGGTCGCAATCATTTCAGACTCATGGTTGACATGGTGTTTGAACAACAGGATGAGGAAAATGAGGAAGCAAATTCTTCGTTTTGATCTTGAGTCTGATGCTGCGGACCTAGACTGTTCTACAGGATCTAGATGGAGTTTGGTTGTGTCATGGAATCCAGGGTGTGTCTTGGAATCCAGCTCTAATGACTATTAGGAGACCAGTGAGGAAGTGGCGACAATGAACAATTTTTAATCACTAGATGACGGAGGATTTTTGTAAACAACTTTCGAATAGCGGTAAAAAAATGTTTTAACTTTCTCTTTAAATTGGACCCTGTGTCTCGAACATTTGAGGCACAAAAAGAGCCAGTGTCATGAGCCTTTAGAGTTTACGGACATTTACTCTTTCAATCAACAATTTGTTTTTTTACACATATGGCCAAGCCAAGAAGAGGGAAAAGTAAGTCCTGATGAAGCAATGTCCTGATTCTTCAAATTAGAACAAACGTCATCGAAATTTGTATTTCAAACACAATTATGGAAATATGTTCCTCCTAAGACAAGAAAGAAGTCCTTGAATTTTCATTCCGCTGCTTTATCTCTAAAAACCTATTGTTTAATTAATTTACAGCTAAATGTCTTTCGGCTAAATCTTCTTTGAAGTTTTCCAGGAAATAGAGTTGTGTAGTATTGTCTTCAGTCTGTCAGATATGACAATAATCAGAGAAAGATACAACACAAGGCTGTGAAGTGCTTAAAAGATTTAAGTGGGTGTTTTCTGATAACTTTGCAAATTCCTGCTTTTCACCTTGTTTGGTGAAAATGTGTTGTTCCACAGGATCTCTCATCATTTCATGCACAACATGTTGGGACACTACAAAACCGAAGTAGAACTGATGCTGCGCTGCCTGCTGGAAACAGCTGTGCTGTTGAGGAGGAAAAGTAAAAGGACCCGCGAGACAGCAACTTACAAGAGATCATCAAACACAGAACAGACAAGGAGAAAAATAGACAGATGCCAGGAAGAAGCAGGTCTCAGGGTCACGCGAAAGATGGGCCTGATCCCACCTCCAATCCCTACAGCTTTTCTTTTGTTTGAAGTCACATCTGGGCTAAATTTCCCCTCCTGACTCGAGCAAAGAGGAAGTCTTCTGGGTGGGTGGACGGGGGCTCAGGGCCATTCCTGCCTCCCAGGATAAACTGTACAAATACTGTAGATCCATGAGTCATTAAAGCAGCGACTGAACAAACATATATCCAGACCCTGATTCAGA
The DNA here is from genome assembly GCA_038501795.1 of Pseudopleuronectes americanus. NCBI lineage: Eukaryota > Metazoa > Chordata > Actinopteri > Pleuronectiformes > Pleuronectidae > Pseudopleuronectes > Pseudopleuronectes americanus. Next base: position 5,227,171 of record CM076734.1, on the reverse strand, counting down.
GCTCATCATAGTGGATCCATGATGAATACTCCTATCAGTCATTCAGACACATGCGGGCAAAGGTATGTTTTGACTTAGCGTTTAAGATTAATTTGCACTGTCAGAGTGTTAACAGCTTCAGATGTGGATGTGAGAGGTACAACAATAATCACTTTACATCTGTAAATAGAACAGTTTCCAAACCACCTCAGGTAAAACTGCACATTCATGGATAAAGTGTTAAAAGCTAAATATCAGTCTTAAACGACATGTTATTCTGCTGACCAAGAACAACAGCTTTCATTTACTGCTGAACAGGCTTTAGTTCAAAGGTTCCCGATCCGGGGTCAGACCCACCATGAGGGGTGATGGGATGGATCTGAGAGGCCGCGACCCCTCGATTTGAAAACACAAAATTACATTTATTTAACTTAACTTTCTCTAACTTTGTCTGATTAGCTGCTAAAAGAAAACAACCTATTTTCTCTTCTCCTTCCTGGATCTTTTCTAAATAAAGCAATGCTAATTAAGAAAATACAATTTCGGCATTTCCTTGTCTGTGAGTAGACACTGCTTATTTTAGAGCAAGCAGTAGAGACTGGGAGCCACTGCTCTATGTGTGTCACAGTAAAGACCAAATGTTGTGACATACATTATATCATGCAAAGTTTCAACAAATGAATGTCACTGTATGTTTCTCTTTTTCTTTTGATATATGACTCGTTGGTTATATTAAAGGGACCCCTACTGATTTTACACAAGGATCAGTTTACTTGTCATTAAGAGTAGCCTATAATACTTTGCCTGAGATTCCCTTAATGTTGCAGTATGGGAATCGTAAATGGTACACTTTTTGTTTTTGAGTTCGACCCGTCCACTGGGCTCAATCTCAGCCTCTTCTGTTGTGCACTTCCTCTCAAAAGTCACATAATAACAGCTCAGAAAGTGCTGTTCTAAAGTATTAAGTTGAATTAGTTAAAAAGCATTCAAAACACAATTACACTTGTTTTATAGTAATGATAAAACCTGTTTTGACACATACAAGTAATTAATATGAAATATTCTTAACTCTCAATTATTTAATGACACCATGAAGTTTTTATTTGCTACACTGAACCACATCTATTTTCTGGTTCCTTCAGTTGAAAGTCAAATCGTAAAACAGTTCCTAGGCTCCTAGAAAAGTTCCTTCTTTGAGGTGTAAGGGGGGGGGGCTTCACCAGGGCATACCATTAAACTCAGGTTTTTTATGTTATAATTACTTCACATAAATTGAAGCTTCAGAGAAAACACAAGTTCATTTCTTATACAGTCTTCCATGTTTAAAGTGCATTAAAAATAATTGGTGGGTGACACAAAAATGAGAGGATATAAAAGAACACGATAACTGAGAACCAGGTTGTGTAATAACGTCTTCAGCTAAAAAAAAACAACTTAAAAATTCCATTATCTCTTTGCAAATAAACAAAATCCACAAAGTGTAATGCAAGCCACGATAGAAACTGCATCCTGTCCGCGCACCGCCCCATGTGACCGTCCAGCACCTTGATCTGATCAGGAGCTCCCAGCTGCAGACAACTATTTAAAGCCTCTTCCTGTGCTTGAATGACAATCTGTGTTTATGTTCGGCTTTCCCCTCCAACTAATTAACTGAGCCCTGAAACACAGAAACACCACGGTCCCCTGAACCTTTCCCTCTCTGACAGCTCCTCCCCGCAGCTGATTTATTATTGCCCAATTTCAAATTAGTGCTGAGTGGAGTGAATGTCTCACAACAATTTACGCTCACATGACCTGAGACACTTGTTAATTACTATATTTTAATCAGAGGTAATTACAATATCGTGCATTTAATGAAATTTTGTATATAGGCCTATAGAACTGTAAAGCTTATTTACTTAACACTTTAGAAAGCGAAGAGGAGATGATTATTATTATTACAGGTTCTTTTTCTGGAGTCAGATTATCCAGAAAACACAAAGGCACGCACGCACACACACACACACACTGTGGGGGTGGGAGGACGTTCTTCACTTTCACTCTACTCCTATACTCCTGTGTCTTCCCTTTCAGATTAAGTACTGCGCCAATCTTTATTCCTGGAGGAAAGTTTTAATTGCCTGGGAAGCAAAGAGACATTTTAGCTTGCAGTATGTCTGCAGGCATACATTGTAGTGGAGGTTTGAAAGGGCCTCTCATTATCTGTTGCAGCCCCCCCCCCTCATCTTTCCAACGCGAAAAATCCCCCTGATGCACGAGGCAGGAATTTGGGTAAATCCAGATTACATCGGAAGCCAGGTGAAACAGCTCAGAAAAACAAGGACTAAAATATAATAACACTGTCAGACAGTGCTAAGCTACGCTGTTTAATCCTTTGCCATTGCTTGCCTTCCTCTATTTAGTGTCGTAATTTAATATTCTTTAACGCTGTGTCTTAATATGCATTGCTCTCCTGTGGTTACTTCATCATCATCAACCGTTTTTTTTAAAGCAATCACAGCATTACCCTTGGCAAGCTTTTAATGTAACTTAATACTTTATGGTAGTGAAGCCTGGCATGTGTCCCTTTGCTCTTATTTTGGAATATTGCTCGCAAGTTGAAATAAAACTTCCAACGACAACATGCCCCAGAGCTGTGCAGATGCAGAAAAGGCAGCTGCGTATCTCTGTCTCTTTTTGTGCCTCCATCACGTGTTGACAGCGCGAGTACTTTATCTTTTGTTTACAAGATCCTCCAGTGCTGCTCACCATGTCGTGAAGACCATAAATGAGATTTCGATAAATTACATTTTTGCCCCATATGGTTTTGCTGAGGCAGTAGCCCCTTTAAAACAATCTGCGGTTCCATCTGGTCACTGTGGTTTTTGCCCCCTCGCCAGTTTGTCATCCCTCCCTCTCCTCCTCTTTTGCGTTTCACTTGCTGCCACAGCGCGCCGCCCCAGTTTGAGAACAGTCTCACAAAACATCCTGGGGGTTTCTCTAGGTGGAAGCCTGCATGGGAATTACAGCTCCCTCCGCGGGGGCTTCAGGGACGCCTGATGAATCAGAGCGCCGTGTTCAGCCTTTGTTGGCCTCGTCTTCACGTTCCATTTCGGAGGCGAGAACAAAAGGCGCTCAGAGCGGAAGACGGGAAGACAGGAGGAAAGTGGAGGGAAGGATTTCGGTGTGAGCAATAATATAAAGCATATCAATTCAGAGAGATCTGTTTTCCTTGCTCGTCCCTCACCCGGCAGCTGATCGCTCTTCCTCTGGCGCTCAGGTGGCACGGGGCCCAACCCTGGCGCCCGCCACCCTGCCCAGATTAATTGAAGCATGCTGTTGTAAATGAATCACATATGGCTAATATCTGGCCACATTTCCTCTCTCCAGCGCACGCAAGCCTCACCTTTCCTCCTTTGTTTTCTATTTCGGGAACAGATGACTTCAATCAACGCCCATTCCCTTGTATATTTTTAGAGGAAGTCAACAAGAACGAGAGAGAGAAGAAGAAGAAGAAAGTGCATAAGAAGCCAAGGTCAGGTGTTCGCTGGTCTCGCTTCACTGTAAAATTCATGACTTTCCTTTTTGGTTTTTCATTTGTCTCCCCCCCCGCAGTCCACTCTTTACTCTTAACGTGGCACAAAGCAGATTAATTGCGTTGTCGTACAAAAGGTAGGAATGAGCCAGCGCACCTGTTCCTGATGCCACCTAGCATTAAGATGAATGTGTCATAGCTTCGGTCTTTATTAGTTATTTATAAGACCCACTGCCCAGAATAACAGCTCTAGAAGAAGGAGACATAGTGAGAAGTCGCTATCGTCGTCCACACGGAGGTCATATATAAGAGATGATGTTGACCTATGAGACATTAACAACAGTGTCAGGCCAGGCAGCTCCATCAGGTTGTCATGTCAACACAGCGTGGTTGTAACACATGTTTGTCCTGTTGAATCTTGAAGTACTGATGTTTATTTTAACCCTGTAATGTTTTTTTCTAAGAAAACAGAGAAATATTGATTTCTGATTCAACTGGCTCCACAGTTTTGTTATTTTGAGCATTCACTACATATTTCTATTTTTTAATAAAATTGTAAATTTATTTTTATGAATGTAACCACTTGAACAAGTCATATAATATGCAGTGCAGCTTTTGTAAAACTTATTTTATCCTTTAAGGTAAGAGGTGAGAGATTTAAGTGAGATTTGTTGTTTAGTAAGAATTTCATAAACTAAATCAAACTAAGAAACACTATGGAAGCGAATAGAGGCTATAGGCTACCTAGGTGTTTTTAGCGAAATGCTAATATCAGCACACTAATGTGATGACAATGGCAAAGCAAACACGCTGGTGATTATCAGGTACAATGTTTTCCAATGTCCGCTATCATTGTTTAGCACGCTAACACGTCAACCTGGTAGATCATAATGTTTACTAGGTTCAATGTCTGAGCTTGGCATAATGACAAGCTAACTAGCACTGAGTGTAAAGCTGATGGGAAATTCATTACTTTTTCAGGTATTTAAACATAGATACAATCTGATCTTTTTGCCTGGTGATGATTCAGGAGGAAAGGTCTGCGATAGAGACACTTATTCCATTTCTACTCCAAAGGAACAGGATTTCTTGCACAAGGTTCCATGGAGGCTTTGTCGGGGAGAGTACTATGTAACCTGTGGGGACCATGAATGTGTTTTTGAGACCTATCAGTTTCCGTCAAAGTGGTGGACTGATGGATTAACATTGACATCCCTTAAATATGATATGGAAACTCCAGAGTAAACATGCTCAACTAGGAGAAATAATGTTCTGCCCCTAATGTCCTGGATGGACGCCACATGAAAAGGTAATTTTCAGCAAGATATCACAAATCTAAATTGGCTTTTCCAACAGCTGAGAAGATCATTAAAGAGAGACCGGGCTAAACTTGTGAGATTATTTTGTTCCTGTCAAAAGAGGTTTTGGGGGTTCTGCAACACAGGAGGCGGTTGCAGCCTATGAGCTAATACTCAGTGCTGCCTCAAGATGTCTGATAGCTGACGAGAACACAGCCTCTCACAAAGCCATGGTGCCCTGTTGGTCCGCTCTTATCGTCTGACTGATCAGGGTGTATTCACTACCTTGGCAGAGCCCTTGATTGCATGGTTAGAAATCCAAGTGGTAGATGTATCAGGTTTGATATGAATATTATGTGGTTTGCCCATGGGGACAATTCCAGTTGTAAGACCTACCCACTTCTTTGTCTGAACCCTTTTTGGATTTGTCACTTTGCATTAACTTTAGGGGATAAAGCTTTTAAACAATCGTAATAATGGAAAGCATGCTTTGGTGGTGACACTGCTGTGATCACTATCAAAGCCATCTGGAGAATAAAAGTCCCCGCTCGTCTTTAAAAGCGCGTTTGTGCCCTTTAAATCCCGCTTCTTGAATTTCCACATTACATTCTGGGTTGAGGGGGCATGTCAGTAAATCAGCTCATGCAAATGTTCTATGTGATTGCACTTCAAATGGTTGGAGGATGATGACGCTAAATTCAGACGCAGCAGACTAAAGCCCTCTCTGTCGCTGTGGTTGTGTTCATCCCCTCACATTTCCTGATCTATCTACAGAAAACAGATGTCTACGACACGGAGCTTCACCAGAGCATTCACATGTGCACAGGCCTTATGTTGAAATGTGGACCTATTTGGTTTTTCATTAAATAGCCTAATGTATGTGATTCTTACACTAAATGCTATGGTGTGGCTCCCAGCGCGCACTGCCCACACGCATTTGTCAAGCTGAGCCACTTGTTCGACGCGCTGTTGTGATTAATTGTGTGGTCCTGCCCAGATTTACGGTGATAGTCCCCGCTGTCAAGGAATGAGTGAGCAGACCAGTTCTGCGAGCACACCCCCAGCGTTTCACAGTGGTCTGCAGTGGTTAAACACACAGAGCAGACGGAGAGAGCATGCTCATGCTGGAACTGAGAGGTTTGTAGGTGCTTATTCTGCACACTGAACCTCTTTGTTCTCCCACCGACCTTCATCCAGGCACTTTTATTTGACAGCGAGGTGCGCCCCGCAACAGCCGATTGGAGATGATGTCCCTATGCAGCCGCCAGGGGTGGCGATTACGACTGTCATAAAACAACCTTGGCTCCATCTCCCTGGTGAATAAGAGCAGGACAACAATAGCTGGCACATGTGCAACAATAATAATAAAAAGAAGTCCAAGGGAATGGCAAAAATTCCCTCTCTTGTTATTTAAAACTGTTCAGAGCTAGCAGGTATTTCTCATGACTATCTGCTTTCCCCTGGGTGTCGGGTATCTTCGGGGTGAGTCTCGAGATGCCTCAGAAAAACGTAGTAGGAATGCGGAGACTGCACATGGAAACATTTTAGACGACTGCAGAGGAGGCGGCCGCTAGAGAGATGTAAGACGAAACATTGCTCAATGTCCTCTTCAATGTATCTCTTGGAAAGAGTGTTAACACATGTTTAGTTCCCGGGCTATCTACCCCGGTGTGCGTGCGTGTGTGTGTGTGTGTGTACGCGCGTGTATGTGTGTGTGTGTGTGTGTGTGTCTGGGGTTGCAGAATAGTAACTGCCGTGTCATAGCGGGGGTTGTATTGAAATACGCCCCAGGGACTTCAGCGCTGGCTCAGGACCAACTCTACTGATACGTTAACAAGAAGAACTTGTTCTTATCAATGGGGCGCTTTATTCCTGCTGTACACACACACACACATACACATACACACACGCACACACCCAGAAACATTAACAGACACACAGAGCCATCAACAGACTCAGACAGACAGACAGATATGCAAACATCAAAGATTCACATAAACTCAGAGACAGACACACATCCACACACAATTCACTAACAGACAAACACAGGCACACAAATGCAAACACATTCACTAATCAAAAGAAATACACATCAACATGTGTCTCAGGGACCAATAAACACACAATGATGGACAGAAAGACACACACAGATACACACACACTCATAACCTAAGGGTACAAAGGCAGTGTTGACATCAGGAATGCCCTTAGAGATTCTCATTGCAGCAACACACACAAAGAGACACACGCACACGCACACACACACACAAACAGACACACACACACACTGCACACTTATTATTGTTTGAAAGAGGAAACCAGGTGGAATTACGCAAGAAAAACAGGACGGGAAAAAGAAAGGGTGCGGAAAGAAAGAGATACATGAGATTTGTATGTGTGTGTGTGTGTTTATGTTAGTAGTGTAGAGGTGTCTTGGTAGGTGGCAGGAATACTGTTCCCTCAGTATATTTAGTGTTTTTCAGGATTAGGAATACTAGGGGTAGTAGTATTTTTCTCTCTTGATAATGACAAAGATCCTTTATTCTATTCAAAGTGGCTAAGGTAATGTCAAGTAATTCAGGCAAAACCATATTAGATGATGTGGATCTATTACAATTTTTTATTTTGAATCATTACCACCTTATTATTTGCTTGACATTGAACATTCAGTTGATGAGTTTGTATAATTTCACTTATTGACATGTTGTTGAAAACAAACTCCAGATTTATTGGTGAGTAACTGTTTATGAGTAAGTCTTCTCTTCACTTATGGGGTGATCATAGTCCACATGCTTACAACAGGGCAATAAAGACATTTGCCTTCAAACCTGTATCAAAAGATGGGGTGTGGTGCAACAAACTCTAATCCTGATAATTACTTATTATCACTCTATAAAGTTGATGGCAGCAAACAGGTGCATATTTACCCATTCAGCCCCCACAAGCATTCATTTAGAGTCAGGTTTCTGACCACCTGGTGAATGTAAGTCCAATATTCACTCACCCAATATTGAATATCTGCTTTCTAACAACTCCTGAGTGAAATATCTGTTTGTTTAGCTGTTAAATGCTCCATCATGCTAAGCATTTAGCCACTGTAGCTGTATCTGTATGCAATTTGGTGCTGGGCAGGTTAAGCATGTTGGGTTTATCACAGACTTCTCACTGGAAACAGCTGTCTGCCGCTACTGGGAACCAGGCTGAGAGGAGCAGAGCGGAGACTTGAACCCAAACACTATAAGCTGTGGTTTTTCAAAGCCAAAACAACGAGCTGTAAGAGGCTAAAACGTGTGGTGCAGCTTTAGGGCTGCACTGCTCAGCTGGCTTGACATTTTAGGGTGGTACTTACTTAAGCCTGGGAGGAGGCACTTCCTTAAAGGCCGAGGTCAGGCTAAAAAAAATCTCCCGTGGATTAGATGAAAGATTCTAACATGTCTCGCTATGGAGATGTTTGATAGGGGGGTGCGGTAAATCGGTCGTAACAGCTTTATTTGTGTGCGAGGTGGACGAGAGAGTCACAGGCAGGAGAAAGGAAAAGGAGGATGAGGACACACACAGGAAATCTGAGATCACAGTTCATAATGGCAGATAGGAGTAATGGTAGTAAAAGCAGGAAGCGAGGAAAGCACCGACACCTCCTTGGCTGCCGCTCCTGCAGACTGTGGGGTGAAGCACAAAGCAGTGCCCAGCCATCCACCCCTCTGCTAATCTCTCAACGTGGCCCACCTAAATGAAAAGGCTTTCTGACAGAATTTAATTACAAACAGCATTAGGCACTTGTCTTTCCTGTTCTCTCTGTGCCCCCCCACCCCCCCAGACACACACACACACACACACCTCTCATGCCTCCACTGCAAGTCGACCAGCAAAAAAGCCTTGATTTTTCCAGCCTGTGCCGCTGCACACACACACAGCTCAAATCTGTAAAATACAGCTTCCATTCGAATGCAGTACCAAGGCCAAGTGCCGCATTACTCACACTCTGTGTCGCCTAACCAAACAAAGGGTACAGGTCTATGTGGAGGCAAGGCATTAATACCCCCCCCACACACACCTAACACGCTATTCTTGCTGGAACTGTGTAAAAGCTCTGCCGTGTGTTCCGCCACAATCTCCTTCTGCATCTGTGCAGCTGCAGCTCTCTGTCTAACAAGATCCCGTTGTTTTCAGAAATCCACTAAAAGCAGCTCGCAGAACGTGAAGCTCACGGCTGCCTCGACTATCACACTCTATCATTATTGAATAACACATGTTTTTTTTTCCAGATGTGACCCAATCACACAGCTCATTATCAGGTTTAACGACAGACTATTTTCACTTCTTCCATTACCGAGCACTTACACAGTCACAGTACTTGCAGTAAAATGATGGGAAGATGGAAAAGAGTTTGATACGATTACAAGCACAGTAATTGCGATAAAGTAAAAGTAAGTAGGACAAAATACATGAGTGGGGCTAAAGTGATGGATTGAATAAGACTATCATTGCAAAAAATTCAGTTTTTGAGCAGGAGCCTGGTTTCTGGGAGCTTGTAGACCATGTTTTTTTTTCAGTGGTAAAAACAGTGCTGTGTTTTTGTTTTACAACTTAAATGTAATTTGCGCTTTAGACAAAAAGACGATATTTGTCATAACCACATCCCTCTTATTCCTTAGAGGTACTAAACAATATTGTAAGGTCTCGACCTTACTCTGTAAAGTGCCCTGGGATAATGTAAGTTGTGATCGTGGCTATATGAATAAAGCCGGATTGAATTGAATTAAATAGAGAAGTGCCGTCCTCCACCTCTGGCAAGGCCTCTCTTCTTCGAGCAACATATAGGGAAACTGAATAGTTTTTCATTGATATGTCGCCTATATTTACAATAAAACTTGTACGATTTTACCATGACAACAAATCTAATTAAATTTGTGCGTCATCTTTTCTGCATGTTACACATTTTCTGACAAGATTAGTGTTGGGCATTTGTATAGCTTAAATTTTTATTTTCTAGTTAGTATAAGGATTAAACTTCAATACTATTATTTGCATGGGACAATGATTCGATTCAATTTGATTTGTATCAATTCTAAATCACAACATATAGTATATGACTATACAATTTTATAAAAAATTGAATTGAATGAATCTGAGGCTACACAATTTAATATTCTGTCAAACTTTACAGTTCAATGATTGACGAGCTGTATGCATGTCTGTCACTGGGGCGAAGCTAACGTTACCCGTCGGCACCTCTGTCGCTGGAGGTGAGCTAATGCTAGCTATAAGTACTATATTCACAGGAGCTAAGCTAACATTAGCTTTCGAATGGTCAGGCAATACATCTCCATGCTATAGATAAGCTGCTTGCTAAACTGAGTATTTAAATCAACAAAAGTAAATTAAGTAACACAAAAGCTTTTGGAATGATTGATATGTAATTTTACTTTTATTAACCAACACGGGTATAAAATGTATAAAAATGACTGCAAGTGAATTATTCAGCAGAGGTGCTATCCAGGACATTTCTCAGTTCTAATTGTGAGGGTAAAGGTATTAAATTGAATCAGTTATGACCTTTATTTCCTTCAGTGAATGACACTTTTCTTATTTCCTCTAGTCACCTCGAACTGCTCTCAGGATGATGAGATATTAATATTTATAATTACTTAAAGGAAGATTCGTTTCAAGGAAAGACACAAGCTCAAGTGTTGGAATTAAACTCAGATACTCTTATTCTTCAGGTTTAATATCTGTGTAGAGATATGCAGCATTGTAATTGATTCTAACTCTAAAACAACTATTATAAAGAATAGAAAAATTGAAATTCACGGTGCATCCGCTTCAGTTCTGATACTGAGCTGAACGCCTTTCATGTGGGTACTATGTGAGTTAAGCAAACAAACAAATAACTCAATTGTCAACCTTCTATTGGTTTAATTACAATTCCAATCGAGTTATTTTCTCCATAGTCATTCAAGGCTTCTATGAAGGCAACTTCTCACTCCCCTAATGTCTGTTGTGCTTGTGGGAAAACCTCCCTAAACTTTATTCTCCCCTGAAACAGTTTAGTGATCTCTGCAGCCCAGTCAATAAATAGGAACACATGACTTATTTTTTTTGGCCCCTCTTAGCTCCCACTGCTCCCCTTCTCTGTGCACGATCCAATTTCAGCCTGACAAGAGGTGATCCTTCCTCGGGACGCGTTCAGATGGAGGCCGCCGGGCCGTTTACACAGCGGAGTGAGAATGAGGGATTTCTAATGACTCTGCACTCTGATAGTCTTCCAGTGGTGCCCAAGGCCTCTTGCCAAGGACCTTTCAACTCGACACAACTACTCACCAACCAGTCCCATAATTCTAGAGTATAGGCAGAGCGATCGGGGCCTCTAAGTCCAGGAAGCATAGCCGTGCCGAGTGTTAACAGATGGAGTCCATGGTGATTTGATTTTTTCTCCCCTGCCTTTACACTCAAATCTCCGAAGAGTCAAACATTGTGTCGGGGCAAAACATTTGAAAGCTTGATCACGTTTATTAGGTTGACTTATCGCTGCCTTTCCATGATACCTTTTGAACATTCTGAACCAAAACCTATTATAGTCCTGTGGGAGAGATTCAAAGGAAAACGTCCTTTGTCAGTTTGTCAGGTTTTACGATGTTAATGCAAATGTGATCCCTGAATAATGAGTGCCGTGTCAAAAATATTAATGATCCCCTTTAATTGAGTAATTAGTGGTGAAGCTGTCCTGCGTTATTAAGTAACCTCAGAGCTTTCTAATATTTCTCAGAAAGGTGAATCAAGGTGGAAGCCATGATTCTGCCAGGTTCAGTGATTAACTTCTGCTAATCCAGTTTTACTAGACTTACATACATTATTCATTATTCTCTCTAAATTTTCTCTTTTGGCATTTTGCACCTGCGGCAATGCTGCATTTCCATGGAAACCATTGGTCGTGGATTGGAGCCTCTTTTAGGGTTATTCATTTCAATTATTTTCAAGCTTATTGAAAGTTTGTGTGTTATTTCTTTCTCTTTTCATTCTGTGCAACTTTCCTTATTCCAGACCTGTCTGTTCTTTAGATTGCCAGTTGGGTTACCAGAGCAGAAATGTTAAGGGATTAATTTTAGGACAACGTTTCTTACAAGTTCCCTTTGTTTTAAATTTGGTCTCAAAACCACCCAGATGTGACAGCTATCACAGGGTGAGCTATGGTGTTGTATTGACAATGCCTGTCGGTCCGATGTTTGATCAATTTTGATACAATATTCCTAATAATAATCGTATATCTGTCTCTGTATGTTTATTTTAGAACCATCTTTGAAGATAAGCTGCTGTTTTCACATCCCAATACCCCTGAGATCACTTGTCAATCAATCAAATGAGTATAATATGGAGTTTTATATCATTATGTCCTATTTTTATGAATACTTTACATTATATATATGTGAATTACAAGTAGTATAATGATATTAATTATACATTTTTCATTTTTCATCACTGACCTCTTAGCAGTACACTTTGAATTGATCATATATCCAACGATACCATACAGATGCAACTATACTATATATATTTTGACACCACACGATTCACCAGTGTTACTATGCAATGCAGACCAACTTGAATCAATTCAACACGATGCAATTCAACGTGATATAAGCGATAACTTAAGGAGTTTGATGGTATGCAATTAAAGAAGGTACAGATAGTTTGATATTAATTCTTTTTTTCTTCTTAGGGAAACAGTAAATCATGATTTAACCACCAAAAATCGGAATCTTGCTTCTTTTTGACTTAAAAAAAGAATTGACACTTTCACAACAGGCATTTCCACAAGTCCTTAAGTACAGAAAAGATAATATAACTCTCGGCCTGGACTTTTCCTGAAATCAGCCGCTCTTTCCTGTTCTCCGTCTCCTGTTACACTCAGCATGCTGGCGAACTCAACAACTCCAGCAGCGGCTCTGTTTCTACACGTTACAGCAGCAAGTACAACATATTTAGCAAATTGCCTGCGTCTTGTCAAATTGTCCGTCACTCTTCAATAAACGGAGGTGTCGACAAACATTTGGTTTGGAGCAGTTTGGTGGAAAGTGTTGCTCGTCATCCTCCATGATAATCTATGACACAACTCCAGCTGCCTGGGAGAAGTGGCCACTGACAGAACAGATTATAGAATATTGTTTTATATTTGATCTTATATATTATGGTCAGATATTTTTTGTTACATTTCTGAATAATTAAGGTATAGTGCTTTAACTTATTTGAACCAACATAGTCTTTTTTGGCTTGAAACATAACCTAAACAATTGATTTGAGTCCGTTTTTAGCTACAAATATTAATTAATTATTGTAATTGTATTACTATTTGAAAAGGGAAAGCTGTATGTGTTTCTGTAATTTATCTAATAGGTCGTAGAGGTAATTCAAATCACTCGAGTGAGACCTTCTTCTCTTACTATGTTTACATCAGTGAAGCAGGAAAATGAGGTATGCAAATGATATGCAAAACAGAGCAGAACTGTTTACAGCAAATGTCACGTATTATTACTTCAACGTGTATTAAAAGCAACAAGCCTCTGAGGGCACGGTAATCCCACTTTGGACTAAATGTCACATGGTGTCAGTGGACTTGAAGCAGCAGGAAAAAAATGGGATTTATTAACAGAAATTAACAAAAAAGGGTCAATCCCCAAATTAATTTCCTTTAAACTGCATTAATTCTGAAACTGACCACACTTCCAGGCTCATACTGTCGTCGCAGAAGGGAGGGGGGGTAAAATGGC